>JAQIUQ010001314.1:0-19742 GCA_030378365.1 Hybognathus amarus | reverse complement strand
AGTCAAATCAAGATACAAGTCAATCAAGACCAAATTCCTGATGATAAAAACATGGACCACCACACACTTTTAATCCCTCGTTGAATATTCAATTTCTATTGAAGCTTAAATCCACCAAAAAAAAATCTATCTATCTATCTATCTATCTATCTATCTATCTATCTATCTATCTATCTATCTCATCTATCCATCTATCATTGATCTATCTATCTATCTATCTATCTATCTATCTATCCATCTATCTATCTATCTATCTATCTATATACATTTTAAATTGCAATCGACTTTTTTTCAACTTCAGAACTTTGATTAACTTTTTGATTTTTTTTTTTTTCCATTTTGTGGAAATAAGCTACTAGTAATGCACTTATCACATTGTGAAAATAATAAATGGGTTGCAAATGTTTACTTCACCGTTGCACCAATATCATGATTATTTTTTGAACTATTACTTTTTTTGGCAGCTGTTGGAGGTTCAAATTTCACTTATTAGCCTCTGATTAAAACCTTCCAGGTTCTTTCATTGGATGCATGCAGAGACTGCTCTGGCCTCACACATACAGTAGCCATGTTTCCATTTGGAGCACGCTTTTATCCGAATTAAGTGATATCGAATAGAAAAACACCATATGGAAACAGCAAAATCGAGTGAATTTTCAGTGAATCTCGGCTAAAATGAAATGAACGTTCGGTCTCATCGGATTTTCCTCTTGAGTCGATATACGGCTAATGCGATAAAAGCTGATGGAAACGTTATTTACCGAATAAATAATGAATTGCGATTAAGTTTTAGGCCCTTTTATGGTTGCAACACGTCAGAAGACGGAGTTAATTTCCGGCCAGTCCCACTCTGTTTGCGCACACATCAGCAGATGTCAACAAAGACAGATGTAAGTGGACAAAGTAAAAAAATGCTTCAACCAGGGTTTCCGTGAAGTGTCTCAGAACCAGGATCTCCCAGAACTGATAGGCGAGCGCTGTCGTTCCCACACTACAGTCCCCTCCGCTGTCGTCGGGCATTTACGTGCATCGGCATCATTAGTAGCAAATGTTTATGGCGTTGTTGTATTAGGCTAACTGAAATAAAACCATGCAATCTCTAGTTATGGTGGAGGTGTGATGTGTGATGTGGGGATATTTTTAATTCCAAAGGCCAAAGGAACTTTATCAGGATGCATATTATCCTGGATCCATGAAATAAATGGCCTTTAAAAATAAAAATCTGCTTGACTCTATGGGAATTTAACATAGGGGTGTCCTGACTTATGCACCCGGTATTTTGAAGGAAGAACATGTATTTATGATACATTATTCATTCACAAAGAAAATTGGTGTCCTCAAAGGTTGGATTGCATTTTTCTAATTAATGCATTAAGATCAATTTCCAAAAGATGATTTTTTTTTATTTCTCTTTTTAGGCAACTTTAGCATGGGGTGTCCAAACTTATTTACATCACTGTACATAAATGATATTTCACAGCATTACCTTTTGAACCTTCCTTTTCAAGCTGTACAGGACCGTTAATAGACTTGCAGCAGTCAGACTAACACAAGACTCGACAAACTCTCAAATTTCGATGAACTCTGAATAAAAATAGCTGAATGGCACCGTGGAGCTGTCAACTGTCAATATTGAGCTCCTGTGATTATTTGTTTGAACGGCATCGTTCTCGCTGTCTCTCTCTGTGGTCAGCTGTAGGTCAGATGATATGGCTCAGATTCTTCACAGACACAACACCATATACTGTAGATGTCTTTCTTTTGTACGTTTCGGTGAAAATCATCTGTTCTGGAGGTCTCTTCAGAACACACTCCTTTGTTTTGGCACTGTAATAAATACAGTTTATGTGTGTGTTTAGTTATGGTGCTTTAAACCCTGACAGTTTATTTTCTGTCCTTGGAATAAACAACGGATTTGTCCCTTGTTCTACAATGCTGGAAATCAACCACGCCATGTAAACGTGTGACCAAAGCAGTGCTATATTTCTCTGGGATTTTAAAAATAGCCTGCATCACAGACGCGCTTAAATACACAAACAACAAAGGCTTTTCTTAAAGGCATGCTGGCATTTTATCATTCTGTCAGTTTTTAGCTGGGTGCATACATTATGTAACTCATGCGACCTAGATAATCCATATTCTGCCAGCGGAGACCCAGTTTCTCTGGTCGCTGTAGGAGGAGGAGGTGGGTGCATGACTTTTGCATGACTTTGCTCAGAATGACATCTTGCTGGCAAATGTCAAGTGTCACAACTCAGCCTGTATTTCACAAGAGCAGCTAAATAAATAAAATACAAACACTGGAAATCCAGATTGACATCTACTAGATGATAGTGGTGGTTTGCACTGATAAAAGATGATGGAGCGAGAGAAAAATGCAGTGGTATCGAAAAGTAGTTGAAAAATATTTATGTGCAATTCCCTCCTTACTTCCTTACTTCCTTCCTATCTAGGGGGAGGAGTCTGATCCAGATCCATATACCTATACCCATCTCCGCCCCCTGATCCATAACCCCACCCCTAACCTGCCCATCTCCACCCCTTGATCCCTAACCCCACCCCCAATCCTGCCCATCTCCACCCCCTGATCCCTAACCCCAACCCTAATCCTGCCCATCTCCACCCCCTGATCCCTAACCCCACCCCTAATCCTGCCCATCTCCACCCCCCTGACCCCTAACCCCACCCCTAAATCCTGCCCATCTCCACCCCCTGATCCCTAACCCCACCCCTAATCCTGCCCATCTCCGCCCCCTGATCCCTAACCCCACCTCTAATCCTGCCCATCTCCACCCCCCTGATCCCACTACACCTGCCCATCTCCACCCCCTGATCCCTAACCCCACCCTAAACCTGCCCAATCTCCACCCCCTGATCCCTAACCCCACCCCTAAACCTGCCAATTCCACCCCCTGATCCCTATCCCCACCCCTGAATCCTGCCCATCTCCACCCCTGATCTCTAACCCCACCCCTAATCCTGCCCCATCTCCGCCCTGATCCCTAACCCCACCGTACTTCAATTTGCTGCTCCATCTCCACCCCCTGACCCCTAACCTGCCCCGATCTCCGCCTACCCCAAACCCCACCCCTAAACCTGCCCATTACCACCCCCTGTAAGAAAAACAAAACACTAAAGTTGGTTAAGGTATTTATCAAATTTTTGGGCAAATAAGACACCCTACATATTTTTTTTCCCCCTATTTTAAAAAATATTATAAAATATAAAATTCGAATTTTGCTAGGGTCGCAAAAAAATAAAAATAAAAGACACACACATATAATCGGTGGCAGATATGGTGGTGGACATTAGCCACCATATCGCCACCAGGCATCAATTTTGAGCCACTACTGTTGAAAATCCCATATGGGATATGAGCAAATTGTTCTGTCTTAGATATGCCAGAATCTGTTTGTCATGACAGCTTCTACTTTAAATGTATTTCTGTTCATCAAGCATTAGGCTACTCCTGACACAAAATATCTAGGAAAAGCCTCGAAGAGCATGCAGTAAGTAAAGCCCGTTTATCTCATGCAGCGACTTGGGAGTGAATAAAAGTGCATTCATTCGCTGCATTAACTCGGAAACTCAGAAGAGTTTACTCCATCATGTGTGTCTCCAAACTGAGAGTTTGGAAGGCTTAAGACCTGCGGTTGACACACAACTACTAAACATTTCATAGTCAGACATTGACTTGTCAAGAACTGTCTCATCAAATCAACATTTCGATCCCTCTGTGTTGAATCTTGTCTGAGGATTTCGGAGCTGGCTCTAACTCCGTATTTGCCAGCATTAAAGAGATTTTTTCATTCAAGATTAATAGTACTTTGATCATTTAATTCTGTTTGTTTGCAGGGTTTTGTAACCCCGCAATGATGAATTTACATCTTTTACAAGAAACTTTTTATTGCCTCCTACCACACTGTTCTGTCTATCTCTTCAGTGTACTGTGTTGTGCACTGTATGCACAGAATGCCATATATTTGCTATACCGTGCATTATATAACAGAACACACTGTAACCTGCAATGCAATGCACATGACTTGACCTTCCACTTCCACTGTAACGAATAAACCATAAGTAACTCTAAACACTTAAGATATACAAAGACAGCACACAATCACAATACATGGAAAATGTGAGGAAATTCAATGCCCCAATATGTTGGAATAAGTCCCGCCTTCTAAATAAAAGAGCCAATCAGTGATTGGTAAAGTCATCGTTTCAAGCTCCAGTTGCAATAGAAACAGTCTGTGTTTCTGAAACGTGCACTTAGTAACTGCGCATGTGCATTGGTGGATTTAGCCCTAAAACTGTTATCAGAAAATATGCATTAAACTGATAAAAAGTGACCGTAATAGCCTTTGCATTGACTTACATTTAAAAATTCACCCTGGCGCCTGACCACGTGTGATCGCGGCCCGGTTGTGAACGCACCATTAGGCATAAGAGACTTCTTTCACTGATCCATTTACACATTTTAAGTATTAAACATGAGTGTATTCAACTTTCAAATTCATTTCAAATCCACATGGTGCTTGGTAGGAACAAACAGAACCCACACAAAACTACGAAATATGTAAAATGTATAATATCAAATATTTAACAATTCTTAAGGTGTATAAAAGCAATGGAAGATTAAGTTAAAAGTTACCTCAGGGTCATAAAGTCTCATAAACAGCCAATTTAGATATTTTACGTTACCACTGTATGTTTGGGGAAAACCCTACAAATAGCCGTCTTTTCCACAGTGCCCTTTAAAACGCAAAAAAAGCCACCTGTCTTCCCCAAAGCCCTTCCCTTTGTGTATTCAATCTGATTGAAGGCTCTCTGTGAGTATCCTCCTTAATTATACGGCAAATGAGCCATCACAACGCCATTAAAATGATGCTCTTTTTTCCCTCGCATTGACTAACTGTCTTCCCCCTTTTCCCCAGAGACGTTTATTAGCAATAAAATTCAATTTTGCGTTTCCAGGTTGCCAGCCTAAGGAGTCAAAATGCATCACCCCAGACTGAGAGAAAGTGGGAGCTAATGATTCAGCTGCATACAAATCCAAGAGGCTCTCCATCATCACTGCTGAATTATTAGCCTGATGCTATACAGTTTCGTCCTGTCTGGTGGAAGTGCGTGAATGCGCGTAATATCTGCGAAATGAGAGTGCAAACTGACTGAGCAGGACAAGTTGTGTGTATGTGCGTCTGTGCTATTTTCAGGAAGATTAATTGGTTACCAACAGCAGTAGATCACAGGGGACCGAGTCAAACGTGTGTTTTGTTCTTCTGTTTTGACATTTACAACGAACAGCAAGTTTAAGCTAGTCAGTGAGCGCATCTCCCAATCTGAAATGTTACTAGAATACACTTTTGGTGTTGCTTTAAGCGTGGATTTGCGAACGTAACATGCACCAAACATCCTCACATACTTGTAAAGAGAAGCGTTTATCGGCAAAATGCAAGCTTTAAAGGTGCAGTTAGTGGTTTCTGAAGAAACGCAGTTGAAGACCGGAGGACAAAAACAGTAGTAGCCCATCATCAGTGAGGGGCGTGTCCACTCATGTGGGGGGAGGTGTTTGTGAATGTGGGGGTGTGGCTATCCAGATAGGGGTGTGGTCATTTTGGATAGGGGTGTGTTTGTTTTGGTGATTTCAAACATACAGCGTTTCTCAGAAATCGCTTACTGCACCTTTAAGGGCTCCCTGCAGTTTTCTGTCAAAATAAAAGTTATTTTAGAAAATGAATAAAATGAATCTCATCCTTTATCGTCATATAGAACGTTATATGGAAAAAACGGCGCTATATTACGCACATGGCACCCTTTATCGTTAATATATACACGTTAACCCAAGGCGTAATAAATCCAATAAATCCTTTAGCGTAAGATATGAGACTACCCTACCCTACCCCACACCTAAACACTACCCGTCACAGCGCGTGTTATATTAACGATAACGGATGCCAAGTGCGTAGTATAGCGCTGTTTTTTCATATAGCGTTCTATATGACGATAAAGGAGGAGAATGCGTTGAATTTGATAGTGGTCATGTCAAATATAAATGTAATATAAAAAGGGCCAAGCCAAAAATAGCAAAAAATTAAGTGCTCTTTACCATTTTAAATCACATATCACTGTTTAGGAAATTAGCAAGAATTGCACAGATACTGTTGTTTTCTTTACATTACATTTACATTTATTCATTTAGCTGACGCTTTTATCCAAAGCGACTTACAAATTGCTATATGTGTCAGAGGTCGCACGCCTCTGGAGCAACTAGGGGTTAGTGTCTGGCTCAGGGACACATTGGTGTCTTGCAGTTGATTTTGAACCTGGGCCTCTCACACCAAAGGCATGTGTCTGATCCACTTCACCATCATCACCACCCAACCCATCTTTACAAGTTCAAGCCGCTGTGGGTAAACTTGTTTTCTTTTACAGCAACAAGAGTCAGTGTTGTTCCAGCTCAATGTAAATGACTTACAAACAGTACATGAGTCTGATGAAGAAATGTCTCCAGAGTTGCGTCTGAGTTTAGACATGAGACCAAGTCTACATGGCTAAAATCTGGACTCTGACCAGGCCAAAACATGAGCCTGTTTTAGCATTTGTTGTCACTCCTCTTTTCAGGAAGTTGCTAAACATAATATGCAGCTCATAAACTTAAAGCCGTTATGAGTAATGGTTTTCACCGTGCTACTAAAGTTCAGACACAAGAGTTGTGAAGGAGCTTGACACAGTTACTTTGAAGCCCTATGCAGAACTCGTATTGAAAATCAATTGTACTTGACTTTCAGTACGCAAACATAAAGCACATTGCAAGACATTGTCGATACAGCACAAACATGCCTCCTCATTTCTCGACTAGTAGCACAAAGCTCCAGCACACTTTGACCACTGCATTCCTTAACCTTTTCAGTCACAATCTTATTAGTGGACAGGGGCTTTTTGCAGAGTGCACTTTTGCTGAGCTTCCAGGACCAATTCCGTTATCTGCCAAGATTACCAATCTCTATTGAGTTCAGATGATTTAGATTGCAGATGAATCTGATTCATATCTGTGTCAACTCTCCCGTTTTTTTCCGGGACTCTTCCTCTATTTTACCTTGCCTAGCACTATCGATGCCATTTCTTACATATTTGCCAGTATTTCTCTGGTGTAGTTCATTACTATATTAAATGTAGAGGCCGCACTGGGTAGATAAACCAGTGGAAATGCCAAGATGCCACCTCAGCTCATTTTCATTTGTTTTAAGGTCCTGCCGTGGATTTACGGACCAATAGGGTGTACTTAAAGTTGGCCTCCAGGGTGAAAGCGATGCTGTGAAAAAAAAAAGAAGAAAATCGCAAGCAGAAGAAGAAGAGAGTATGGAGCCTAGGATTGTCTCTTTACTACATGCGAGAAAATAAATGATCTGAGAAAAAAAATGTTTGAGAGAAAAAGTTATCACACTGATAGCTAAAAGTCATTTCATGAGAGAAGAAAAAATATTTGAGAGAAAGTTTGTATACCAATAGCCAAAAAATAATATTTAAGAGCTAAAAAAAAGTTTAAAAAAAACTAAAAACCTTTTTAAAAAAAAAAAAAAAAAAAAAAAAATATATATATATATATATATATATATATATATATATATATATATATATATATATATATATATATATACATATATTAGTGCTACAAGACAAACTAAAAATACTTAGGTACGCGATTAATCAGCATTAATGTCATAGTTAACTCGCGATTAATCGCACATTTTTTATCTATTCTATATATCTTTTTGATTTCTTTTTGTTACATTATTTTTTCTCATTTTAATGCTCTTATCAACATGGAAAAGTGGATTGCCTTGTTTAGTGCAAATGTTTTTTTCTATTATTTGAAAATAGCATTGGAATAGTGTTAAAGATGCAACAGCTATACAAATAATCTCTCACACAATGTAGCTACTGTCTCCACGATAAAGGGTGAAAAAAATACTGACAGGTCCTAATATTGACGAGGGGAGTGGAGATTCGCATCAGCTGTATGTGTGTGTGCTTTGGCCATCATAAGTGGTGTTTCAGACTGGGAGCAGTACTAGTAGTGATAACTCACATTCACAACGACAAAACACACAGATCGCTGGTCTTGTCAATGGGACAGTTTGGCAACTTTTTAAAAGTAAACTTTCCAATTCAGAATCTTCAGGGCATCCATTTCGGTGTCTAGCGCTCAATCATCCACTCAAAACGTAACGTTACTATTTGGCCGGCTGGCAAGCCCGGAACGAGTGTGTGCGCACGAAACATCCTCGCGCTGCGCTCTGAAACCCATTCATTTCAATGGCTTGCGCCGCGCGGACGTTTTGTGCTTGCTTCGACCAAGAGCAAGCGGATCTAGCTAAACCGGAAACAAAACAACAGGCATGCCGCAAACACGCCGATTTTTCGGCTTTAGAGTGGATGACGGAGCGCGAGACGGCAAAATGGATCAGGGCGGCATGCCCCGTCCTGTTGCCAAAAAGCATGTGACAAAAAGACCGTAACTCACGCGACCACAAAAAATTCACGAACCTGAAGTGATTGATTAGCAATTAACGCCGTCAGATTTTAACCTGACAGCCCTAATATAGCTGTACATGTATATACACAGCAGACATGTATGTATATATATTTGCGCATCAGTGCTTTCTTAACAGAAAAAAATACCCTCAAAGCCCAGTGGCAGTTCTGTCTACTGAGAGTCCAGCCATTGAGCTTCTACAACTTGTGGAAAATTTGTGCTACCACTGGGCCTGGCGGCCACGGTCCTGTTATTGGGCCAGTCGGAGATGAGCAGGGCTCGTCTTGTCGTCAGAAAAATATATTTAAGTATTTTGAGAGAGATTTTTTTTTTCCTCAGAAATAATTTTTATATTTTTTAATTTATATTTTATGTTCTATGAAGAAAATACTTTCTCTCTAAAACTTTATTTAATCGTTAAATATTAATATTTTTTGCTATTGGTATGAAAATTTTTCTCTCAAACATTTTTTTCCCTCTCACATCATTTATTTTCTCGCATGTAAAAAAGACACTATCCTAGCTCCATAGAAGAACAGCATCCCAAGGATGGACGAAAATGAGAGAGATGGCATTAGAGACTATGCACGTAATGTAGACTATTGTGCATGTAATACAGAGATTATGTATTTATTTATCTTAATGTCTGCACAATTAATGTTTATTTAGCCTGACTCTGCCATCCCGCACCAAACCCCCTACCCCTGTATTTAGGGATCCAAATGTTGATGGTTAAGCATCTGATTACACTTGTTAGTGTACAAACGTCTGCATCAATGGCCCCTTAACAGACAGACTGAACGCTGTAATCATGTGAGAGCAAGACCAATGTCTCAGCCGATTGAATATTTGAAAGCTGAAAAACTGAAAAATTAACATTAAAAATATGGAGGTTAATAATTAAAAAAATAAATGTTTTTGGAAAGAGTATTTGATCAAAAATACATTAAAACAGTAACATTGTGAAATATTACAATTTAAAAGAACTGTCTTCAATGTCACTTTTGTAGTAAAGCTTTTTTTGCTGAATAAACGTACTAACTTAAAACTTTTGAATTCATGCACCACTCACATTTCCTTCAGGAAATGTAACAAATATAGATTATAGTCGCGGATCCTGTATTGGAGAAAGCAGAGGCTCTCTATAATGCAGTGTGCTGCTGATGAAGCAGACCTGCATCAAATGTGTGTCATCTACAAACAGCTGAGTAATGCTGGCCTGTGCCCTAAAACACTCTAATGAGACGCTGGTGAGTGAGAGTGTGCTGCTGTAATGAAAGTGTGATCTCAGTAATGAGACAAAGGGAGTGTGTGTAGAGATGGTGGGATAGAGAAAGATAGTGAGTGTGTGTATACCTGCATGGTAACTCTGTTATGAAGACCAAATCTCCCACAAGGTCGGTCAACAATTACTATTACTATCATTTGGTCCTCATAAGCGTCAGGGTTTACCAGGTACACACACACACACACACAGAGAAAGTTTTCTGTGATGGGTAGGTTTAGGGGTAGGGTTAAGGGATAGAATATACAGTTTGTACAATATAAAAATCATTATGTCTGAAAGTCCCCATAAAACATGGAAACCTGTGTGTGTTATTTGTGTCTTGGGAATATTAAGGTCAGCCTGCAGAGTCAAGTTCATTTTGACAGTATGTATAATCAAATCTTGTTTTCAAGCTTGTACCCTGGTCATATACACAATATTGGAATGTTGTTCATAATATTGAATCAAAATCTAATAAAACAACATTATATATATATATATATATATATATATATATATATATATATATATATATATATATATATATATATATATATATACATATATATATATATATATATATATACATATATATATATATATATATACAGTATATAGCCATATACATAGGGGATAAAAATAATAATTAATAAAAAAAATTTTAATTGGCCTTAAAAATAGTAGGGCTGTCAACTTTAGTCGTTTACATCGACTAATCAGTTGAATGCCGTACTTGGTCGACTGAAATTCTTATCTGGTCGAACTGTCGCACATTTTTTTTTTTTGCCAATAGAAATACATTTTCAATGATTTACTCCCTGATATTTATTCCTTTATAAGCAGTTATTTATTACTGTATTCTAAATATAATTAGCCTATGTTTTATCCCCAACTTTAAATGCTTTTAGGATATGTTCTTGTAACTGCGCCACAGTTTAGCGCACACACAACACACTCGGGAACCGCATGGCTGGCTGCGCTGCTGCTTCGCGCTCAGTAAAGGATGTACTGGTAGGTAGTTTTGCTGTATTCATTCAGTTCAGTTACGTTAGTCGACAGAATGTCCAAGAAATCTAAATCTTTTGTCTGGCTACATGTTTGTGGAGGTCAGGCGGCAGCTTCGTTGTGGCGTTGCTCCATCATGCAGCGCGCACATCCGTGCCTATTGAAATCAAACTTAGCGCGCAAAAGACATAAGCAGCTCTTTTAACGGCTTTATCATACTGACTCAATAGATTGTTTTCTTAATAGGTTTTTATCTGTACACTTGACTCATTTGAAAGTAGCCTAAATAATGTAACAAAACGAAATTAAACTTATATGCTATCTTACAACACAGCCTAGATTTCAGATTGTTTTTTTAGGCTATTTTGCCTGTTGTTTTAAGACGCCTAACAGATCGGCTTGGAGCAAAAAAGTTAACCCATAGCTTTGTAAGTAAAGAAGAATACAGCCTGTATAAAACGAGAGCTTTTGTTGAGGATTTTTCATTATGTGGCAGATAGCAGTTATATTATTTTGTAGCGTGTGATGTGACCAGGTGCGCGATTGTGACTGTCAGCTATAGACCAAGGACAGAGCTCCTCACTTGCAGTTAAACAAATCACTCAAATTTTCAAAGAATTGTATTATTATTATAGTTTTATTTATTTTCGAGTGTTTTTCGTTGTTGTTTAATAAATGCTCTTATGACAATTGTTTAAAAATGATGTTAAATCAAAACATCCGCTTTTTTTTTGTTTTTCTTTTTTCAGCCTCCAGACTGCGTCGCCGCGCAGACAAGACCTTGGTCGACATGAAGGATTTCTTCCGGGTTGATTCCAGCCCTCAAAAAAATGGCAGAAAACCTATGTCCACTCAACCTACAATCCAATTGATATAATCAATATCGCACATTACAGATTAAATGCATTGCCAATGTGTTTTCCTGCTGCCTTTCAAATGTCCTCAATGACAGGAGAATCCAAATTGTGGGTGGTTGATTCATCCTCACAAGCGTCCATTAATAACTCTGTTGCAGAAGTAAACATGCCCACACTCTAAAAACAACCTTCTGTCCAGTATGCTTCTCTTCATCTTTCAGAACCTGTTCTGTTCAGTCTAATTTATAACCAATCCTCCTTTAGGTTTTACACATCAATATGTTTGTTTGAACTGTGAGAATAAAGGCCCAGAACAAAAGGTCTCAAATCTCTTTGTGGACTTTCTGCGTGACTTTGGACATTGTCTTTGGATATAAACAAATTCAGATGAAAACACTAAATCTCATTGCTCCTGTTGAAATATGATGTAGAGCAGAACTGCACACACACGGCTGACTCAGACGCCTTGAGCGTGAGCATGCGTTAGAAGTCGTGTTTTCCATCAACACATCTGGTTTGAAAATCTCCTTTCCGACTAAAATCTAGATTAAACTTCCTCCTTCCAATTTGTACACATAATTATGATGAGAAGAAACATGAGGTATGCCAGACAGCACGAACACACGGCGCGTTAGCAACACCTAGACATGCGATCAGCTTTCTCACAAATCAAGATGGAGACTCCTAATTATCATACAGGGAATTCGATTCAGGTTATGGTTTCATTTCACAGTTACTGTATGTTTAAAATTTTGGAGCCTTTAGAGACATACAAAATACAAATAGCACGTATGAATTTAAAGGGGTCACGACTGGCTT
This sequence comes from Hybognathus amarus, assembly GCA_030378365.1. Taxonomy (NCBI): domain Eukaryota; kingdom Metazoa; phylum Chordata; class Actinopteri; order Cypriniformes; family Leuciscidae; genus Hybognathus; species Hybognathus amarus. Next base: position 7,255 of record JAQIUQ010001314.1, on the reverse strand, counting down.
TTTGAATTTAATTATATTGTTGTCTGAGGTCAACATATGACGTTCGCTGGTTTTTGCATTCAGAAACATTCAAATGAATAAGTAATAAGTAAAAACTATTTGCACCCTAGTTTTCAGCCTAGCTGAAAAACGCTGTTTTTTATGGGCATCTCCGGACTGAAGACTTGGAAGTAAACGCCCACTGCTGTGAGTGGATAACAGTTTTGCATATTATAATGAGTTTCAACTCACCCGTCGATGCACTTGGGGGAAATTGTTTTGAAACGTCCAATGTTGTAAAATGGCAACCGGAATCATTGCGTACATGATTCGACCTGAGAGTCCATGTGTTGCACCATTCCTGTCAGATCCAATACACACGGCACAGCACCGTTCTTTACTCTTAATCGCTAGAATCCATTTTGTTGATAAAACAATCCTCAGTGAAATGAAGCGAACATACGACGATGTTTCACCTCATCAACTGGAACGTCATTAAAAATAAGGTTTATCTATGCAATCTATTTGGAATCCATCAGAGTCCTATCGGATCCGGTTTGTCATCATGAGGTAGGGATCTATGTTATTTAGCTAAGTGTGTAATGCACAAATCGGTGGTCGGCGCTAAAACCGGCCTTTATCCTCTTTGTTCGCCATGATCTCCCACTTTGAAAAGACTGAGTCGTTTGCTTAGGCTGGTGTCACACATTAAAAGCGTTTATTGGACTCACAAGGGACGTTTTCAGTCCTAAAACTTAAAGGATATTCTTGTAGTATGAATGACCTGATTAGATGTCAAAAGCTCTAGGAAAATTAGGTTACCCTATCATCTCACCCCTTTAACGCTATGTGCAAATAATGCAAACAGTTGCATCAAAACATCTATCCGGTAGTGTGTTCAAGAAAACAAAATCTTCATAGTTTGTTTCAACAAATCTATAATAAAAATGGAAGTTGCTGCAGTCGAAAGCCACTGGTGCTCTTTTGCTTTTCATTATAAATTACTTGAGCCTTTCATTACAAAATAGATTTGAGATGCTGTGAGTATGAAATTGCATTGCATTTGCACATCTTACCTGGAGTAAAGAGTTATCCAGCTCAATTGATTTATGTCGAATACCACCATATTTTGCGTAAAAAAGGTCGATGGAAGCTTATCAAATGTCATTAGGGATGTGCCCATTCTGCCTAACGCCAAATACTATGTTCATAAAAGGAAATTACACGTTTTACCCTAACAGACATGGTGTGGGAAGAAAAACACATTCTCATCCTTTGCTGCTCATATTGGTGACTCCATATTGTGACATTTCGATCAAATACTACGCAGCGCGGCACACTTTAGTGTCAATATATAAGCACGGCAGAACCCAAAGGCGTCATACAGGTGACCTGGCATTCTTCGGCGATTCACATGAAAAGAGACACAGACCCTACCCCCAGACCTTAAACCTACCCATAACAGTGAGTGTTACATGTAGACACGTAAAGGGTGCCATGTGTAGTAGTATTTCGATCGAATGTCTCAGATGGCCGCACCTATATGACGCCAATGGATGAGAGCGGCACATGCGATTTGTACAAGGTCAAGGAGCCATACATATATACAGGAGATTGTAGAGAATGCGACAAATCGCAATCCGCTTTGCTCGACCTTTCACTTCAATTTTCAAATTCACCAATTATCAGGTAAGTGAAGTATTGCAATGTACTGTACATGGCAGACCCACTACAGACCATAAGCCTAACCATGTCCCTTTAGGGTTCAGATAGAATGAGTTACTAATTTTCCTGTTGCCTTCCCAAATTCGCATCTTTCACATCCTGTCATTTTATTGTCAACATAAACACTGGACTCACTTGTGCCAAAAGACATAAATATGGATAGAATAGTCAAGATTATTTGGTCTTTGAGAGATGCTTGCGTTCATATTGTAATCACCTTGAAATATTTCCTGTTTGAGATGCATATTAGACATCTACAGAGGGGGAAAAACTGACATACTTGTTCTGCATTTAATCTAGCTGCTGTCTAGAAGAAATGACTAAGATGTTCAAGAGATTTCATTTGTGATTTTGTTTTATGTGGCAAACATTTTTTTCCCGTCTCAGTTCCTTACCCTAGCGGTTTGAGCAAAGACAACAAATTTGACTTGTTCAAAATCGGTCTAAATGTCAGGCTAACTATTCCATCATATCTCACACTCTCATGCTCGAGTTCTCCAAGCAAGCCAACAATTAAAGGCACACAACACTGCCAACTTACAAGATAGACAAAGTTTGATCGAATCAGATATTCTCAGACTATGACATGAAGAGTTTGGTCTCAAATATGCTTGGATTCAGAGGAAATTCAGATAGTTCCTCATGTGTATTTTCTCCTGGTTGGTTGGGTTTTACTCAGCTGTAAAATGATTTAAATCTATTCAGATATTTCAGATACAATCCAACAAAAATGACATATAAATGAGGGAGATTCACCATTCCAACAAGAAATGTCTCTTTCTAACCTTGCAAAGTGTTCGAGTAGTTTTCTCTGCCCTCAGTAAAAGAGAAATGCTGCAGTAAGACAACAACATAAAAGCTAGCTCAGAAAACAAATGTGATGCTTAAATTAAAGCGTGCTTCTGAACCAGTGACATCTGGGGGCGAAGTCTTCCAGAGCACAGTGCAACAGAAACAGAAGCCGAGTGACCTATAAAACGTGTCCGGCATATTAAGAGCAAAAAGCTGTCTCGGCATTCAAGAGATTTATTGCTCGTCACTTATACAGCATTACATGCCTGGCTTGGGCAAGGTGTAAGAAAGCTCAAGAAAAGAGACTTGAGAAGAGAAGGCGCAGCAACTCAAAGGCAACAGTTGTGAAATCATCAGTCAGAGAGTCATATCTCGTTGGTACCCAAGAGATCCCCTGGTTGTGCGGTTGATGTTGGATTGCTGACACAAAGGCACGGATAAGCCGAAACACTGTTCATCATACGTAGATACCAGCCCAGCCCTCACTGATCTATTTCACTTTACCAGGCGTAAACACCCCTGGAGGCAAAATGACCTGAAAAAAGCAAACTCCTTTCATCCCTTCTCAGTTTTCTGCACAGGCTGCAGGGTGCATTAAGCCTGGGCCGTGCTTTTACGCACTGTTTTGCCGCAGTTTAGGTGCCCCAAGTTTGAATCATTACAATTGGAGCCCAAACGTGTGTGATATCTCAAATCTGTCCGTCTGCACATCTTGCAGATATGGTGCTCGACTGAAGGCAAAACATTCGAGTTTAAAGGGATACTGCAGGATTTAGCATTTAAGCTTTCTATTTCTAGAAAACCTGTAGTATTTTAGAATTACCATGCTTTCCACCCCCATCCCCCTGAAACAGAGAGATTTATGTATTTTTTGCTGTAAAAACAATCTACAGATGATCAAAAACCGTCATGTTGCCATAAGTGGATTCATTTTAATACGAGAGGCTTAATAGGGGTGGTTAGAGTCTGTCTACATGATTACCCAATTCTTGATTTGATTAATCCGTTAATATTGTAAGTCCCGATTCGAAATTACATGTCGATTTTCGATTATTAACGTTTATTCTCGATTCACTGATTATCCATCTTTCCATTTAGACAACAGTAAACAAAAATACACTAGACCAACATATGATTATATTAGCAGCAGCATCATTTTGATATTAATTGCACTTTTTATTTGTTTGATATTCAATGAAAATGTAATGATGGTTAGTGAAGACATGCAAACATGCTTGTTGTCTACTACTTAGGCAAACCATTATCTTTAAATAATTTTTTGAACAATTGTGTTGCATTATAATGCAAAGGCACCTGGTTCTATTAATTGACAGCATTAAAATGCATTTTGTGATTTCCTTCAATTGAAAATCTTTGAAGCAAGTTTGGGGGCTTGAAGGCACCTGAATTCAGAGAATCACCCAGAAATTCAAAAGAACAGCATTTATCTGAAATAGAAAGCTTTTGTGACATTAAACAATACAGTTCAAATGTTTGGAGTTAATAAGAATTTTTCTTACATTTTTAGGAGAAAGAAAAGAAATCTATACTTTTATTTATCAAGGATAAATTAAATTAAGTTGATCAAAAGTTACAGTGAAGACATTTATAATGTTACAAATCGATTATCTGAATCTTTTGTGTGTGTGACTATAAATACTTTCCTTTAAATGTACAAAGTAATGACCCATAAAGAATTAACGTACAATATATTTTATTAGCATTCCAAAGAACCAACAGGAAAATAAACGTTGTGCCTGAACTAGGAGCATAACTTTAACTTACTTGTAGTAAATTAATATTATAACGACCAGTACAGCCGAGTGTTTTTCCTCTTATGGCTGGAAACGTGTCATATGGCTTGTCATATTTGTCGTGTTTTCCGTCGTTAGTTTTATTATACAAAGCTTACAACTAGCGTGGCTCTTGCCCAGTTCCTTTCCCTCTTCAACTTCAGAAGCCAAAATATTTCCACACGTCAGCTTTTAACCTAACAAGGAGGGTGTTTGGACCTTGCGCGCCATCGCGTCTCTGTTATGTGCACGCGTCAGACGGTCCGGTCACTGCACTTCCGTCTTTGTGTTCCGTACAATATTACGTTTTTATAAAGATATATATAATATAGTTTTTTTTTTTTTTGAAATCGATTTTGGGATATTTGTGTAATCGATTCAGGATTCGTCCACGTCCGCATCGCGATGCATTCGAGAATCGATTTTTTTCCCCACCCTCAGAGGCTAAAGACTACAGTACATTAATAGAGTCTGTCCCATGTCTCCAACCCGCCCATAGGGCTGGATCTCACTCACAGAATGAACACAGTGTCAGACATCTTTTTGGAAGACTAAGCTAGCAGGCTCTTGTGCTGTGGAGAAAGCTGAGTAGTAGGGGTTACTCATCCTCTTTTCCCCGGACATGTCCGGGATTCAGCTTTTGCATTCTGCAGTCGCCATTCATTGTTTACATGCACACCTTTTGTTTCAATCTAACTGAATTAATTCTGATTGGTGACTCTGAATGTAGTGTTTACATGAATGCTAAACAAGTGATCTGGTTAATGTGCGTTTTAACTAGAGCTAGACCGATATATTGGCAGGCCAAAATTATCGACTGACATATTTTAGGCATTTTCCAAACTATCGGTATCGGCAGTTATAATGGCTGATTAATTAATATTTCAAAAATAAAAAAAATAAAAATGGACGAAACACGCTTGAACCATGTCATGAGTGTTGGAGTTGTATAGTTGTCCACCAGAGGGCACATCTACACCGTCCCTGTTGGCAACACTCGTTGAGCTGGTCACGAGACATAAATTGATTGAATAACAATTAAAAGAACATCCCCATCAGTTCTCTTGAACTCAAATAAGCATGACAGAATTTGTAACTATCATGTCCAGTTTTGCTGCTGTTAAATAAGCCAAGAGTGAAGCGGGAATTAGTTAGTAATAATTATGTTACGTTGTTACAGTGTAGTTGGCTGACTGTCCTTTTAACTTTTGACAACGTGACTGAAGTATTTCTTTAATCAGCGCCTGACAGTTATATCAATGAGACTACATCATCTCTTCTTGGCCTGTTATATTGACAGTGTTGGGGAAGCTACTGAAACTGTAGTTTGACAAGCTACAAGCTGCTCGTAAGTTAAAGTAGTTTAACGACAGCCATGCTACCCGTTTAGAAAAGTAGTTAGCTACACTACAAGTTACTATCAAAAAGTAGCTAGCTACATTGAAACTACTTTTGCTTTTTGAACAACTTATTATTAATAACTGAATAAGTGTCTTGAGGAATGTTTTAAGTAAAATATTTAGTGTTTAAAACAAGGCAAGCTAAATACTGATTTTAAAGAGTGTTGTTTAACTCACTGCACTCTGTTACCGGTAGGCGTGGGCTCCTCAGGTAGCCGAAGCAAGTGCATTCTGGGAGTTGTTGTCTTTCATCCACATTAGCCAAAAATACATTTTCTGTCTTTTCTCAGTCTAGAAAGCTGCCAAATTCGAAAATAATTTCACATTTCTTCTACATTCATACTCATTTTAAATATACATTTGTCTTTCCAGAGGTGTGAGTATCCCTTTAAGTATCAAGTCAAGTCACCTTTATTTACATAGCACTTTATTTAAAGTACATTGTTTTAAAGCAGCTTTACAGTGCCAGAACAAGGTGCAATTATCTGTTTCATCGGCCGAGTGTGCGATTCAGTTCTGTTGTGAAGATCATCGGTATTATCACATCTCAGTCTAATTTCCTCTGCACCAAACCCAAACTCCATCAGGTGACAGAATGGAGAAAAAAACCTTGGGAGAACCCCTTGGCTCAAACTTATGGCAAACCATTTGTGCAACATATGCGATCCGGCTCACGCAACAAGCTGCCGTGACTCAAATCATCTGCAGCTTGTTGAGATGACATCCGACTGATGGTTTTCTGAAGCCAATCAGATTACCGACTTTGTGCCTGACAGATGATAAAGCTGAGGCCAGAATTTCAAAGAGAACATGGGCTGGACTCTCTCTGGACTTGGGCCAGCAAGTAAAAACAGCAACCAGACCGCAGCATCTAAGGCAACATGCTGGCACCACAACAACAACTGAAACACCCTAACAACGAACATAACAGAGACAGATGCCATGGTAACTGACTTAGAGCAGATTTCCAGCCTGCCGGATGCCAGGCCGTTTCCAGATCTGATGAAGGACTTTCACCTGGACTGATGACAACCAGTTCTGAAGTGCCAACCAGCCTCTCCCTATGAAGGATCCCTATACCACTTCTACAGATAAAGCGTTGTGGAAATTTCGGATTCACGTACAACCCCGAAGTGATAAATGAGAATAAAAATCTGTATCAAAGTGTTTAGGCATGATTTGTAGGGAATTACAAACCTGCATGGATATATTCAAACGCACATAACTATAGATTCATTTCTTAATGCACATGTGAGATCCGCTTGCCCATGTTAAAATCTGTTTAGAGACGGATGACATCTTAGCAGCCTCTAATTTAACAACAAATGATCATTTCAACAGAACTTTCAAGCCGGAAAATAACATTAAAGAAACTGCTATAAAACCAAACTAATCTCCATAATACCTTAAGATTACATATGATTATTTCTGTCTAAAGCTGCTTTGAAATAGGGCTGCAGCTCTTTATAGAATTATTTTGTTAATCCAATAACGCCAGCACTTAATCGATCCACTTAATCGAGAGAATCGGATAATTTGTTTGTGTTTTTAAGCAACCAAAACAAA
>JAQIUQ010001312.1:0-22856 GCA_030378365.1 Hybognathus amarus | reverse complement strand
AACAAAATTGAAGATAGTGCGGAAACAAAGACACCTACATCTTGCAAATGCCCTTGAGGTAAACTAAAACATACCAAAAATTTATTTCAAAGTGAACTATCCCTTTAACTAGTCACAACTAGTCTAAGTTATAACTTTGCCACAGCTGGTGCAGCACCGTCCTATAAAGTATAGTGTGTATATAGAATAAAAAGTGTCCAATCTGTCTGATACAAAGTTCATTATAGAAGAACTTTTGAAGCATGCAGTGAACGAAGGCAGCCGTTTTTCTCAAAGGTAAGCTACTCATATACAGCAGCAATTGAAAATCTAATTAAAAAGACAAAATTAAAAGAGAGAAAGGGAGAGAGAGAGTGGAAGACAGGGGCGGTGTAATTTCAACTTAATGTGAACAAGTCGACATTGTCTTTATTCCAATGTGTTACCGAGTTTCGGACAGCAACAAGGGGCAGCAGTTCCATCATGGATATTGTCTTTGTAGGCCGCTGAGGAGAATGAGCTGTCACAGGCTTTTAGGTGACAGTGTCACTGTGCAGGAGATGTGTATCTGGGCATGGACTCAGTGCAGAGATCACCGCGCACAGTCACATGACAGTGGGCTTTGCGTGGCGATCTGTGTCAGGTGTACAAATGTGGGGATGGGATTGTTGTCTGATTGTGTAAATGCTTGTTAAACCAAGAGGATTGCAGTGGAGGAACAGAGCTTGTGATTCGTGAAGAAACGCTCACCATTGATCCTGCTTTCCTGTCCTATGAGATTTATGTTTTATGAGTGTTATTGGAAAAGCTTTTGTCTGAAAAGTTTTATCTATCTATCTATGTATGTATCTATCTATGTATCTGTCTGTCTGTCTGTCTGTCTGTCTGTCTTCGTATCTGTTGTTCTCCGTGGCCGTCCTTTATCCATCGGTTCATCCATCCATCATCCATGTTCTGTATACCTTTGTATTACCGTTATATTCATCCGTCTGTCTGTCTTGCTCTCATTGTCTGTCTCTCTGTCTGCTCTATCTCCGTGTCTGTCTTGTCTGTTCTTGTCTTGTCTGTCGTCCATTGTTCTTGTCTGCTTGTTCTTGTTGTTGTCCTGTCTGTCTATTTGTCTGCTCTGTGTCTGTCCTGTCTGTCTTCACTATCTGTCTGTCTGTTCTTGTCTGTCTGTTCTTGTCTGTCTGTCTGTGTGTGTTGTCTGTCTGTTGTTCGTTGTCTGTGTGTCTTTGTCTGTCTGTCTTGTCTGTCTATCTTTGTCTGTCTGTACTAGTCTGTCTACCTGTCTGTCTTCGTCTGTCTGTCTGTCTGTCTGTGTTTAGTCTACTTGTATGTTCGTTTGTTCTGTCTGTTGGTTTGTCTCTTGTCTGTCTGTTGTTCTTGTCTGTTCTGTTGTACATCTGTCTGTCTGTTGTCTTTGTTTGTCTGTCTGGTCTGTCTGTCTGTCTGTTTGTCTGGTTCGTCTGTCTGTCTGTCTGTCATCTGTTTGTCTGTCTTGTCTGTCTGTTGGTCTCGTTGTCTATCTGTCTGTCTGTTGTCTGTCTGTCTGTCTGTCTGTCTGTTGCTCTGTCGTCGTTGTCTATCTGTCTGTCTGATCTGTCTGTTGGTTGTCTGTCTGTCTGTTGTCTTGTTTGTCTGTTCTTGTCTCGTCAATTTGCTGATTGATCTGTCTGTTGGTCTGTCTGTCCGTCCGTTCTTGTCCGTCATCTCTGTCTCCTGTCTGATCCGTCTCTTGATCGATCGACTGCTTGATCTGTCATCTATCATCTGTCATCTATCGTCTATCATCTATCATCGATCATGCCTGCCTGTCTGTCTGTCTATCGATCTGCCCATTTGCCTGCCCGTCTGTCTGTCTGTCTGTCTGTCTGTCTGTCTTCTGTCTGTCTGTTCTACTTGTCCGTCTCTCCGCTGATCTGCCTGTCTGTCTGTCTGTCTCTCTGTCTACCCGTCGATCTGCCTGCCTGTCTGTCATTATCTGTCTGTATCTATCTGTCTGTCTGCCTGTCTGTCTTTTTTTTCTTTTGTTTTTGTTCGGTCTGTCTATTTGTCTTTCGTTGATTCCATTTGGCATTCTATTTACTATTCTATCATTCTATCCAAACGGTCTCCACCTGCTCGTTCTTTCTGCTCTGTCTGTCTGTCCGTCGTGCATAACAATCAGTTTACTACCTGAATTTTTAGGTCTTGTGGATTCTGTTAGATTTTTTATTACTTCGAACTAATGTGTCATGTAACATAATCAAAATCGTAAAAAAATAAAAATAAAAAAGCTGCGTGGTTTGGATAAATGGAGATCCCCTTGAGGAATTTGAAGTAGAACGGGAGCTTCAGAAGTTCTATAAATGCATGATTCATAGAGAATATTTTCACCAACTGATTTCTTCACATGTCGAACGCAAACAGATCCCTAACTAATACAATTTGATTTGTGATTTTGGCATTAAAAAAAACAGCCAGCAGGAAGTTTGGATGTTGCTGATGGAAATGGTTAAAAACAGCTCCCAGCATGAAAGCTTTCTCTTCTTGTCATCTTAAAGCCCCTTCATCACTTCAAGACTTGAGAAGGGATTAGTTTGAAATTATGGCCATTGTAAATAATGTATGTTTGCGTTTAAAACAATCTTTAAGAAGTCATTTAGCGTGCCGATCCGATGCATATTTGATATAAATCCTGTCAAGGATTTCTCTCAAGGGGTGACCTGGCTTGTCACAGCAGGAAGTCTGTCATATTCAACACTTAATACATTTTTTTTTAAAATAAAATATATCATGGTCATTTTCTAGTGACTTAAAAATAGTATTGAAGTGAACATAACAAAGTCACAAGGACACACTTTCAGACAAGAGTCAAATAAATAATAGAGACTCTAACAGAGTTTGAAATTTGTTCTTTGTAATGAGGAAAATGTATATAAATAATTAATATGAAATTGCACTTTATATGTTGGAATTTTATGACCGTACAGATTGAGATTTTTGTATATAACTTTTTTCAATGTGTTAATTTTTTTCTGCTTAAATAAATAGCTAAAAAGCCATTCAATCAACCAGATTTTTAAATACAGATCTGTTGATGACATTTTATTTCATATTTCAAATCAGCGTCATTTAACATTATATTTGGACAACATGAATCAGCGTCCAAGACATCTCCATCCTCTTTGGTCACCGGGGCGTCTTCTGCCTAACAACAATATCCCTATTTTTTTTTAATCAGGTTCATATTTTTGTGAATTAACATGCTAATCTCATCCACTGTTCAAGTTTACACACTGCATTGCATCCACAATCTGGCACTCGCTTATTACACTCTAATTTGTTAGTGCAAATGTGTTTGGTAGCCACAGGCTCAAATTATCTGTCACGTATTAAGGCAATCTCAAATACGGCACAGTCAACACCTTCGGAGAATCCTCATAGCCAGTAATGTGTATGCATGGACAAATGAGTCGGATGCTGCATTATCGCATGTTGGGAGCCATATATAAATGAACGCCTATGCCAAACAACTGGAAATTTAATTTAACTGTTTTGTGCACTGTTAAAGAAAACGTTCACTTGAAATGAAAGTACGTAGATTCACTCTCATGTCTTTCTGGTGGGTACGCTAAAGGAGCATTTGCATGATTAAGATGTTTATTTATTTATTAGTAGTATTTTTGTTGTACATTTTCAACCAATTGCATATCATCACTGCCCGATGAAACTCACGTATGTCCAAAACGGTTACTTTTCAGGAAGTGAAAAACACGTAATTTCAAAAGCAGCTGAACGTAGCGTTGTCATGCTTGGCACAACATCTTTAAATGTAACCATATTCTTGCCAGTGTCATGATATAATCCACATTTGACCCAAAATCGAGTTTAAATGGACATTTGCGCATATTGTATAGTCGGTGGTCGATCACGTTCTTCACGATCATTAATTAGAATGACCAGAAATCGGTTTCATGTTGACAGATGAATCAGTTTATTAAATATGCTCAGTTTATTAAATGTCTCTCGCAAACTATGAAGAGACAATGAATCAAATACACTGGCATGGATGGCAGAATCGATGCTAGACTGATACTTTCATTTACACAATCCTACCGTAATTTTGTCGGAAATGAGCTGCATTTTATTACAGATATGAGCTGCATTTTATCATAAGCTAATTTCAAAATCAAAGACACATCAATAGAGAGTGTGGCAACAGCTGCCCTGTAAGATCACTTCGTTTCTTTACTTGAAGATGATTGTGAAGATGATTGTGTCTGTGACTTACTTTCACTTTTGAAGCAGCTGCTCATCTGCGGTGATGCGTGTCCCAGTAGCGCCGTCATATCTGACTATAACGTGTCATATAGCCTATATAACACGCTCTCACTCGTTTATTTTTTTTAGCATTTTGGGAGGAGTAAAATATACATATGTGGTTCAACCAGATTGCGTTTACACCTAGTAAAGATCCGAACACAATGCGAGCCAGACTACATCCAGATGGTCAGGCAGATCCGATTACAATCCGATCACGACGTATTTATACCTTGCATTAACATGTCTTTTTATTATCCGGATAACTTATCTGGATACAGATCGCATTATAATACCAGGTGTAGGGGTCTCAGAAGCGAGACCGGCGAGAACTTCACGAGACCGGTGAGATGCCTCCATCAGGGCGGGAGATACCATACTGTCTATGGGAAGATACGCTGCGTGATTGACAGCTTTGACAGCAAATGAAAATACGGAAATGAACCTGGATATTCTGTCCGTGAAAAAATCTCAAAATCGTCAAAATGGACATAGGCCTACGCGGTTTCATCGGACAGCGACGATATATAAATGTACATAGCTTTATGTTTACAGTGCGTTGGCAAGGCTTTATCCCAACAGAAATGCAAATAAGTGAAGCCTGGGCTGCGTCTAGCCCGGACAAAACGTTGCACAACGTTTTATAAACGGGAACGGTGATACGTTGAACACACTGTCTCTGATGATACCGAGTTGCAACTATGGCAGCTGAGAAGGCCATTCTTTGTGAATAATTTTTGGAGCCTGATGAAGTCGGTATATGATATGCGTTTTAATACTACGAAATATGCCTGATGTTACAGTTACTGCACTTGCCGCCCAGAACACAAGAAAACAGTTCCCAATCGAGTGAATGAAAACTTTTTTTTTTTTGTAGAAACACACATCTTACCTAATTCAAACTAAAACACATCTATTTAGCCTCACACACTAACTTTCTTTGTATTTCATTCTGTTTTACTGAGCCTAATTTCTTTCTCGTTTTTAGGAAAAGCAATTAATTACCATTGTTTATTTCTGTACCAAATGACACTTGCAATGAAGCTAAACATAACTACATCATTAATGTTGATATGATATCTTATATTTACAATAAAACTTGTTACAAGCATGTGTTCTAATATCCAGTTGTTGCGTATGTGGCTACCAATCTGCATTCGAACACATTTGTAAATGACTTTCCTTAAACCCATTGTGCAGAGTTCACTCTAATACCCCGTGCTGTATATCAGAGAATGTCTAATTGAAGAGAATTTGCACTGGCTGGTTACTTCCGGTTTCTGGACTGCCTGCAGAACACGTCTCGGTCCCATGCGGGGGCGCTCGCGTCGATTGCAGAATGAATGGGAGTCAAGTAATTGAAATTTACATTCAAAGGGAGGGATAAGATAATTCACTCAGCTGAAAATTGCATTTTTAAGTTCACTTATCTGTTCTAAAAATCTGTTCAAAAATGTGATGACGTCACACAATAGCAGAATGCTCGCAGTGTTCCGGCCAACAACGGCCTAAGAAATCAAAAGGACATAACTCGTTCATTCGACTTTTGGCCTATAATCTATATTGAACTTGCGGATTAATCAATAAAATCTATGTTGATTCAACGACAAGCAGGAGAAAGAGACACATTCAGCCGTTTAGCCCCATAGACTCCCATTCATTCTGCTCTCTGCCGTGATCACCTCCAGTGGAATTCTAATGGAACTGCAACCAAGATGATACACAATGGGGCTAATAGGAAGTGCCAGGGCTTCTCCGTTAGACAGGGCTCTGTGTATATACATGTTGCTGCTGATTGGACTGCAGTTCTGACACACCCACCAAACAAGAGAAAAGTATCTCAAACTCCGTTGCACACCGTTTCCAGGAAACATGAGCGTTCAACCATGGCGAAACCGTTGCAAACCGTTTTAAACTTGACCGTGCCCTTGTTCTCATTCTCTGTTCTCATTGGCGACTAACCAGTGGATCATTCACAGAATTCTGTGTGTTGCCAAAAATAGCCAAAATATTTTTGCATGACTGTAACAGAAGAGGCCTTCAAAGTCATTAAACTGGAATGTCATTTTTCTGATTTGAACATGTCATATTTCACACCTGTACGTTTTTTTTCGTTTTTTTTTTCAACAGAGACCGTTTTAGAAGCAGTGTGATAAAATGATGATATGTGGCTGACACTTGATTTCAGTGGTCTACAATTTTCTACTAACTTTAATTAGAGTTAGTTGACAAAGTTACTTAAAATACTAGTAGAGTGGGTGTGCATTGTTATAAGGACAAGTTTAGTATTTTACAATTAAAGCCCTGTTTAAAGATTGTTTCTGATGAAATATAATGGTTAAGATTGTTTTTTAGACAGTGAAACTCAGTGGTCTGGGGTGTTCACTGATATGCTCACAAAAAATCGCTGCAAAAGATGCTTTCCAACAGGGTTTATCGTAGTTTTTGTCCAACTCCATTGACTTGTATTGTATGTTCTGTGATGTACGGTATTACTCCGCGCCGAAAATGGAAATGGGGTTGTTTGTATTCTTTCTGTAGTCATTTGTCGCGGTATCGATAGGATCATAGACTGTAAAAAATATGGACAAAGCGTCTGTGATGTCACCTATAGACTCTCTGAAGAACGGGTTTAGGCCGTTTATGGGTACGGCGGCGCCATACTGGAAAATCTTGGAAAATACAAAAGTTTCAGTAAGGATACAGAGGTGGTATAATGTGTTGTGCAGATCATGGCCGAGATGTCAGAATTCACTCGGCGTAGCGCGTTATCAGCTGTCAGTCAAAGTTAACCGCCCTTATTTGTCATACATTTTATATCTAAATATGATCTAAACTAACGAGTTAGAAAAAAATTCACCCCCTCACAGTTGTCAGGAATGCGGAACATATTGAAGATTACAATAAAAGTCCTAAAAGGGAGTTCAGACCTTTATTTTAAATTAGCAGAGAACACGAAAAATCATGAAAAAATGGTAGATACCTCAGTTTGTTTTCATGCCAAAAGTTCTAAAGATAGCATCCATACAATTATTTTGGAAAAAAAGGACTGAAAAGTTTAAAATATCAAGAAAAAATAATGGAGGCGCCCTTATATGGGCAGTAATGGAGTCTGATTGTGCCCTAGTGAAAAAGTTTGGTACTGCGCTCAAACAAAATCTTACTGAAAGCTAATTTTTTGAGATATCAACCTAAAATTTGAAACACAACTTTTGGTTTTGATTTTTGGCTTTGATTTTTCTGCAGTTTTAGAGTAGCCCAGGTTTTGAAAATATATATTTTATGTAAAATATAAATAATTAATATTTTTGCATTGTACATTTCCATAAACTCAAACTTCTATAACTTTTTTTCTGTTTAACTTTCTTAATTTATTTCACTTCTACAAAAATCTGCCAAATGTCTTCTTTAAAACAAGACCAATCATATGTCTATATTCCAAAGCATTCTTGAATTACAACCATTTAAGTTTGAAATGTGCATTTTCATGTCTATTCAAAAAAAGGGGGGTGACAGTTAAGAGGTTAAAGTGCAATGACCACATCTATCCAATAGGGGCCCATAGAGACTCATTCATTTTCACTTCATTTTTCTTGATACTTCAAATTCTTTTTTTTACACACCTTTAGAACAACCAAATCAAGCCCAGTTTTTTGTGTGCATGTTTAGATGGATTATTTAGGAAAAGTCACAGAGTTTCATGTCCCTGAGATGAAGGGAACATTTTTAAAAAATCAAGGAAAAGTCCAGTGGGGTCATTTTTACCCCAAACAGTGATTAAGGGTTAATTATAATTTATTTATTTACTTTAAAATAACCCAAACACACCTATATACATGTGGATGCTGCATTAAACAAATTCTTAAAGGGGAAAAAGTAAATAATAAATCAACTCATAGCTGATTCAAAGTGATCAAGGGCATTAGGCTGTTCCAGGTCAGCTCATTGCGGTTTCCGCCAGTAGTGGACACTCGTGCAGACGTAAGCAATGACGTACATCCGAGTGACACGAGACGGAGGGAAGTTAGCGAGTGAAGGGCATGGCAATTTTGGACTGGAACGCAGCATCGAATGTTGCCGCTTGCGTAGGATACACTATACTATATAGTGGTTTGCTTGCAAAGGTGCATTATCGCCACCAACTGGGCTGGAGTGTCTATTATTCAAGCTCTCAACAGAAGAATGTACGGTTGTGAGCGTTTGGAAAAATAGGTCTACAGTTTTACAACGCATGGTAAAACACCTGTTGGAAAGCATCTTTTACAGCGATTTTTGTGTGAGCATATCAGTGAGACACCCAGACCACTCGGTGAGTTTCACGCCTTTGTAAACTTTTATGAAGTTTTATGAAGGATTGATCATTCTGTGGGTGCTACCACAGAATCCGAAAATTCTCAGGACAGCAGCATTTGTCGTTTAAAAAACAATCTTAACCATTCTATTTCATCAGAAACGATCTTTAAACTAAAATACCGAACTTGTCCTTTAAAACCTGTCAGTCAAATATGTTTAGGTCAAATAAATGCAGGAGCAATTCACTAGTTCACACTTAAAAATATAAGTACATGGAATAAGTGTATTTGGCATTGTGTCCGCAGGGAGAGCGCACACAGAGCTCAGAATTTGGCCCGGACCCAAAGTACTCCCCATCCCTGGCTGTGATAGGAATCATGGAGAACGAGAATTGGTGAAGAGGGATGCTTGAAAACCTGTGGAACCGAGGTAAGCGGCTCTCTATATAAGCCTCCTCTCATGCTGATTGGTTCGATTATCTGAACGTGCTTCCTCCGAAACTTTGTTAATAAAACATCATTTCTAAAGTTTACATGTCCTCAGGCATCTGTGTTTATAATTCTGTGTGTATATATGTGCAGGAATGCTTTCGTTTTATACAAATGGATTCTCTGCACGTCAGAAGCATCTGAAATCTATAAAAGATTCATTAGTGCTCTATTCCTGCTCCTGTGCTATAAAACATTAATCTCTCTCTCTCACTCTCTCTGACTAAAAAAACCCACAATACCCTCTCTCCCTTTATAACATTTTTATTTAATTCAGTTTATTTTTATTTGCACTACTATTTGGGTACTATAGTATACTAAAAGTCCTTATATTTTAACAATACTAATACATATTATATATATTATAATATTATAATATATTTATATATTATAATATATATATATATATATATAATATATATATAACACTATAATATTAGGATCTTAAGGGATATTTCACCCAAAACTGAAAACCTTTGCATTTGCTCTAAACCTGCATGTTATTATTATTATTTTCTTTCTGTTGAACACAGAAGAAAAATATGGGCAACCAAACAGTTTATGGACCCTGTTGACATCCATTTTTTTTTCATACAATGGAAGTCAATACTATGGATGTCAATGGGGATCACCAACTTTTTGGTTTCAAAACATCTTCTTTTGTGTTCAGCAGAAGAAAGAAATTCATACGAGTTTGGAACAGCTGGGGCGAGTAAAAGATGACAGCATTTTCCTTTTTGTGTGAACAATAAACACGATTCAATGTATGGATCTTTCCGTAAAACGGGTGCTTTTCTAGTTTAATTTTCATTGATTTTTAAAGTAAATGTTAATCATTCAACGTGACTATAATATGTGTTAAATAATCTCAGGCTAAATATAAAGTAAAAAAAGGAATATTTTAATGTTGGGACACACTTATTGACATGGATCTCTTGAAAAGATGATGTAATTATTGATTGATTGAAAATGGCTTATTACTGTAGAAAGGGAATATTGGGGGAAAGTTTTACCTAAACTTGGAGGCGCAAAAAAAAATATCCATATACGTTTTTTTGCATCAAAATTGTACATACATTTTTGTTGATGTGTTTATAAAAATGTCTGGAAAAATGTATCATTTTACCCCCCCTCCTCTTGCGCTCTCTCTCTCTCTCTCTCTCTCTCTCTCTCTCTCTCTCTCTCTCTCTCTCTCTCTCTCTCTCTCTCTCTCTCTCTCTCTCCCCTCTCTCTCCCTCACACACACACACGGCGCCACAGCCTCTTCCCGTTCCTCCTGCGCGGCAGCACGGACACTCGGGTCGTTGGAATACTTCTGCTTTCACCGGAAATGTGCCATTCAGCCTCTATGGATTCATCTCGACATTAGTTTATCCTCTTCCTGTGTGACTTTCGCCAGGTTTCGGCTATCCTCCGGGCTGGTCCTATTCGACAGAAGCAGATATTTGAGTTTGGATGTTACTGTGATTGTGTCTCTGCCCAAATGACTGAGAGGAACCACCGGGAGACGCTGCTCTCCGTCCCGTGCCTGTCCGGCGACCGTCGGCTAAAGTTTCAACGACAGGGATGATGGTGGTTCATCTTCCTTGAGATTTGCAAATCATTCAAATTTACCACAGCGAGGAAAACACCGTCTTCTCCAGTTCAACGGGGACCTCTTTCTGGGATTACTCATTTACTGGATATATTCATACAACATGAAGACTTTAATTGTTAAGGGTAAGTCACGGAAATTCTTTTTTAAAAAGTTAATTTGTTGAATTCGTTTATTTGTATACATTTCTTTTAACTGCCGCATACGCCGCGCGCTCATCCCCAAATGTCTGTCACGGACGAAAAGGCTGCTTGTATCCCGGAACATATTGTAAATATGGAATCGGTTTGGTCATATATTCAGAACTCTTCATAGAAAACGATAATTTTCTGCTTCTGTTCACTTAGTTTATAAAGCATCCTAGTTTGACACGTCTGTTTGTCCCACTGAAAACAGTCTGTCAGTAAGAACCACAATTGCAATGGCTCGTGCAGTTTACTATGCGCGTTCATGAAAGGATGCGCGAGCTTAGGTGCACCTGAATAGGTTAATGCAGGGTTTTCTCATGGTTGAGGTTGGTTAGTAGTTTCCTACTAAGACTCGTCTCGTTGTTGATGCAGTTATACATTTGAAGTAGCCTAAATAGCCTCTGGCATTGTATAAAAAGGGGTTTCAAATATATGCACTATGTCAATTTGAGTTGTTTCAGCTGTCCTGTACTTATTTGCATATGGTGTTTGGGGAGTGGCCATTGGCTTTTACACCCGAATATTTAATTATGTAGGGCTGGACAATGAATGGTGCGAATGATGAATGCAAATAGTTGCTGTTGGTATTTGATAGTGGCGCGTTCATTTGTATGTTTGCATTTAATTTGATCTACAATAATAGTATGAGACTAGTTATCAAACGTACAATAGTTTGTTTAGCCCAATCAATACCTAAAGAAAGGAAAGAAAGATCTAACGTCTTCGAACGTTTTCCTTATCAGCATCCTATGCAACTGCGTACATAGGCTACTACATAAAAAGTGGCATATAAGTAGGCATGATGTGGATGGATGCTTAGATTTGAGCTTGTATATCTAAAAATGAGTGTGTTTAGCTCAAGATCAGATCAATTTCATTATAAATGAATCACTTGTGTTAAGTGATGCATATGTGAAAGGGATCACGCATAAACATTGACTTACTAACTTAATTCTATCAAGTTGTATCGATGTTAAGTCTCACATTTCCATTCTACACCAGAAAGAGCTGTCCGTGGTCCTGAAATCAAGAACATAAAGACTTCAGCTTAGTTCAGCTTCCTGTTTTGCTGTTTTCAACCCAAAGAGGACAGCAGAGCCTTATTAGGGCACTGTAGAAAATGGTTGCAACACATTTGTTATGCATTATCCATGCTCTAATTAGGTTTTCACAAAGAACTTGATGATGCTTGTTGTTGTGCTCGCACCTGCGAGTTCGTGAGACAGATCTAACTAAAGATCACATCGCAAGAAGCTCTGGGAGGTGTTGAAAACAGCAGTGCTCCACCCATATACAGCAGCGACTAAACCCGTAAAGCTCAAAGGATGGAAGCAGCTCACTGCACAACTCTCGTCAATGCACTCTTGGGTCTTTCTTTGCCACAATGCAATGAAAGTAAAAAATAAAGAGGTTGCAGTGCAGTGTTTCATGCGTGACCCATCTTGTGTGCTTTCTCAAAGGAGTTGTGATGTTGTTTAGGATGCCAGATGGACACGTACTTCTCTCTGTTTAGACCCATTGGGTTTCCGTGGCCCCTCCCGTCTCGCTGGGCTAACCTGATTGAACTGAAAACGCATTAAATATTCCATCACAGAGAGACTGAAAGCGTTAAGGATGAGGAAGAGGTGTAGTCTAGTCGTGCAGATGGTTTTTGCTGGGGTAGAGAGAGGAAAATGAATAAGATGTCTTCATTTCCATTCAGTTTTGTGTGAATGTATTGGGATTTGGATGATAAATGACGTATGTTTTGGTTTTTTTTTGCTGTGAGTCCTGTAATTAAACGGTGTTGAGTGTTGACAGCCCACTCAGAAAGCTTTTTCTCTCATTCTCTTTGTCTGATTTTTCCTCTCCTAAGCTGCAGTCATTTATACAGTAATATGATTAATTCCATTAATGAGTGAACAATACTATATAGAAAACTCTTTGTTATTATTTATTATACTTTATTATTTTGGCTACTCACCCATGGCAAACTGTTATCTTTTCAGTAGAAAAAAAAAGATTTCTTTATGCTTTATGAAACGTTTTCTGACTAATTTAGTGATTTAAAATGCTTCTGGGTTTAAAAAGGGTTGACACAAATTGTGTGTTTCTATTGTATTATGCATTGTAGCTAGATCTTATGTGCGCATCTATCACAGTGGTGTTGTACACTGGCAGAATATCAGATTTTTATCATAATATTATCTGATTATTCAAATAAATAATTGATCAATTAATCAATTATAAAAAATAGTGATTGAAAATATTATCATGATTTGTAATCACAACATTTCTCTTTTGTCAAATCAACTTAAATAATTTATGTAGTTCAAAAAACATAATATTTTGAGTTTCTGATGGTTAAATCAATCTCCATTGTATTTTTTCATTAACTACACTGTAAAAAAATATTATATAAAAATGTAGTAACCTGGTTGCACTTAACTGTCACCGTCCCACAGGTGGGACGTTTGCCACTATATTTTTAAATCAATTATATCTAGTAAATACCTTTAGTAATATTGACAAACTATATATCATTTGAAAGCTTACAATCTCTCAGTTTCCATATTTGGTGACTGATTTTCAAAATATATTACAGAGGAACCATAATTTATCAATATGCAACAAGAATATTTTCATACTCACAAAGCGAGTTCAGACCTTTATTTTAAAATAGCAGAGAACATGAAAAATCACTGAAAAAATGGTAGATACCTCAGTTTTCATGCCAAAAGTTCTAAAGATAGCATCCATACAATTATTTTGGAAAAAAAGGTCTGAAAAGTTTGAAATATCAAGAAAAAAATAATGGAGGCGCCCTTATATGGGCAGTAATGGAGTCTAATTGTGCCCTAGTGAAAAAGTTTGGTACTGCGCTCAAACAAAATCTTACTGAAAGCTAATTTTTTGAGATATCAACCTAAAATTTGAAACACAACTTGTTCAGATTTTTGGCTTTGATTTTTCTGCGGTTTTAGAGTAGCCCAGGTAGTGATGCACCGATGTGAAAATTTGTGGCCGATCCGATAACCAATATTAATATTGCTGTTATTGCCAATACCAATATTTTAAATGTCGATATCTCTGTATAGAGAAACACATAGCAAGAGATTCAGGCTGCACAGAAATTGGTAAAAAATTACATTTGTGATATTTTATTTTTCTGTGATATATATTGTGATTTGTGATGAAAAAACAATTTCACCAGATTACTTGAATATCTCTATTTGGAAAGAATGAATCATTCTAGAATGACTGGGCTGGGGTGGTTTTATCATGGAGTAAATCTAATATATAAATAATATTAAATATATATTTAATATATTATAATATTAAATTAAACTAATATTAATAGAATGTTCAATAAATGTACACTTTAATAAATGGAACCTTATTGTAAAGTGTTTCCGATTTTATGTCTCTTGAGTTCAGTGCAGGACAGATCAGTTGTTTTAACCATTCATTAAAGTGAATCGGTTCAAATGAGTCATTTGTTCGCGAATCGGATGTGTCATTAACGGAGACACGGCACATGTTGTGTGATTATCCAGGCAGTTTAGGACAATGACACAGAGATTTGTCTCAACCTATTTTATAGTTCTCGACACAGAAAACATTTCATCACCAGGTAGTTTTTTTTGGTTTATTGAAAGTGTGGTTTGTCATCTGATCTGATGTGTGGAAAGCTTTTCAGAGAAGATAAGGCAGCAGCTATTTTAGCACAATTCACAACCAGTAGTTCAGAAAAAAAACACTTTTACCATCGTGTATTCTCAAAAGATATTCAGTCAACTCAATTCAGTAAACATGCACGAGTGAGGGGAGAGACCGGTTGGAAGAGGCGACGCAGCGCAGACCGGTGCTTTCATTCTTGCTCTCTCTCGCGTTCCCTCAGTTAAACAAGCGAAGCAGTCACTCATCTACATCACTTACCAGTCAGAATATGGCTTTGGCGGAACAAAAATACGCATTAGGCTGACAGAAAACAGCGCAGCCCAGTTCCAGTCTTCAGGCGCTTGACGTTTTAAACGGACTAGCGCACATCCCAGCCCCCACACTCAAATCTACACGCACGTCAAATACATCAGGAATAATCATCGGCCTGTTCACATCGGCCCTATCTTGACATCGGAACGATACCGATGTATGAAAAAATTAACAAATCGGCCAATGTTATGTGAGGGCGATATATAGTGCACCGCTAAGCCCAGGTTTTGAAAATATATATTTTATGTAAAATATAAATAATTAATATTTTTACATTGTACATTTCCATAAACTCAAACTTCTATAGTTTCTTTCTTTTAGCATTTTTTAATTTATTTCACTTCTACAAAAATCTGCCAAATGTCTTCTTTAAAACAATCATATGTCTATATTCCAAAGCATTCTTGAATTACAACCATTTAAGTTTGAAATGTGCATTTTCATGTCTATTCGAAAAGGGGGGGGGGGTGACAGTTAAGAGGTTAATTTTAAGTTGAGTGAACTTAAAATTTTAAGGCAACCAGGTTACTTCATTTTTTATATAATATTTTTTTACAGTGTATAATGCCAATGGAGTTTCTGATTACATGTTTGTCAAGCTCCAAAATAAAGACAAAAACACCATAAAGTCATAACCAAAACAATAATAATAAAAAAAATCTTCAATGATCCACTGAAAATCTTCCCATCTGCTAAAATGCGCACATTTAATTTGCACTTGCTTTCAAATTAAAATATGGCATATTCTGGAGACAACCCAGGGGGGATGATATCATTAACACCAATGCCATTGATTCTTGCCTGAAGGAGAATTAGAATGATTTACGGGGGCATACGGGTGAGTATTGACAGAATTTGACATTTTAAGCAAGTTTAAGAACGTGCGTATATTTGTGTTGTAATCTTTCTGTAAAATAGGTGGCAGGCTGTACAATCAACACCAAAGACAAAAGCTGAAACCTGGTGAAGGCGGTTCTCTCTAGAAGGAACAGTGTGTTTAGAAGCACTTGGCATTCATGGTTAACAGGCATGTGTGTTTTAAGCTTGTAGCCAGTGGCTCTGTAGTTGTGTGTTGAGCCAATGTCAGAATAGCCTTTTTGTCCAAGGTTTTTGTCGACAAGAACCAGAGAAACGTTGGAGAGCTATTCATTGTGGTGAGCTTTCAGAAGAAGGCTTTGTCTAATGAACATTCCTTCAGACCCTACTTCAGAACCGTACATATTTACACAGCGGCAAACAGAGTCATTTCCACTCCAGTCTCCTGCTATACAAGCGAATGATAAGGTGATCAGAATACATGGCAGACTTTCAGAGAGCGCTCTGTTGGAGGAGGCTCAGTTGTGCTGAGAGGTCTCTCTGATACAGAGCTTCATCTGCTACTCGCAGGTGTAAAAGAAAGAGGATCAGCTGTTATGGAGTCGCATGGGTTGACAGGATGAATCGTGCTAGCTATGGTCTGGATAGTGCTGGCTCTTTCAAACATCACGATACGGCTTGCATATATGTGTGTGTGTGTGTATATATATATATATATATATATATATATATATATATATATATATATATATATATATACCGTGTAGTTAGAATCAGTGTTATTTGTTACATTAAATAGATTTTTTATTCATTTTTAATTGTATTTATTCTTAATTAAATTTAAAGGGGTAGATTCACTTTGAAAACTTTTGCTGATAATTTACTCACCCCCATGTCATCCAAGATATCCATGTCATTCTTTCTTAGTCGAAAAGAAATTAAGGTTTTTGATGAAAACATTCCAGCATTTTTCTCCATATAATGGACTTCAATGGGAAACCAAACGGTTCAAGGTCCAAAAGACAGTTTCAGTGCAAACTGCAACACGTACAAAGGGCTTTAAACGATTCCAGATGATGAATAAGGGTCTTATCAAGTGAAACGGTACGCTCATTTAATAAATAAAAAACAAAGTTTAAGTTTTATAAGCTCAAATGGTCGCCTTGCTCTGTTCTGTGATGCACATTCGTGACTCTCCTGTTCGAATTTGTTCATCAAAATGAATGAATCTTTTTCCGAGTCATTTGGTTCATTCAACGAACGGAAACGAACAAATTGACTTCGGAAAAAGATTTGTTAGTTTTGACATTTGTGAGTTTCTGAATTGATCTCAAAATGAGATTATAACATGAACTCATCTTGTGAGTGTGCGGTTTTGACTGTGTGTTAACAATTGACTCATGTGTGTCTATTTTGTATTTCTTTTAGTATTTTAGGAGGGACAGTAGTTGATACGATCAGGCAACCTTAGAGCAAATTTCGTGTGGGTTTATCCTTGACACATGATGTAATTGTATGGATTCCAGTATGATGGAAACACATTAAATAATATAAGAATACTGAAATTACCTGCTTCCTGTATCTTGTGGGCTTGAAACTGTCAAAGCTGTGTGTGGCTGATGCTGCGTTATGCAACATTTGTGGATTCAATTTTTCTCAAAAACGAATAAATAATTCCATCAATATAGTGGGAAAAGTATTGCAGGAGTGATGAGAGACTCAATAGACGCTCATCAAATCCCTCTAAATGAACTGAGTCCACTGCAATAGGTTCATTTATTCAGGTAATCTCACATACTATTGCATCAGACAAGCTCTGTGTTCAACCGAATGACCGAACCGCATAAATCGAGTGACCTTTCAGAGATGCAGTTTAATGATGCTTTGCAGTCTTTCACTGACACAGGATGTCTTGTGAATGACAAAATGGCAAAATTGTTCAATTTGAAGTTATTCTTTCGCAAAATAAGCTTAAAAGTCACAGTTGAAGGTATGGAATGATGTTATCAGCTGCTGTAACTTCTCATTTTATACAGCTTTTGACTATTAAAATGCTTTGAGCTATAGCGTGGAATGAAACTGGAACTTTTGCGTGATTTCAAATTGAAATTGAGGAGAATATACAGTATGTGTAATTTGTATCATTTTACGTCATATGTGTGTACTGTGAATATGTGTGTGTGTGTGTGTGTGTGTGTGTATATACACTTTTGCGTTTTTCACGGGAACGCAAGCAGTGAAACATTTAATATTTCCAACTCAGGGGGTGGTTTCAGCTTTTTGCGTTTTAAGCCCCAAAACGCCGTCGACGTGTAAACAAAAGGCACATCTGATAAAAAAAAAAAAGTTACTCCATATTCACCCGCAAGCATTCTTGTGTAAACAGGGCCTAAGAGTGGCCTTTCATTGTGGCCGGCCGAAGGCACACCTGTGCAATAATCATGCTGTCTAATCAGAATCGTGATATGTCACATCTGTGAGGTGGATGGATTATCTCGGCAAAGGAGAACTGCTCACTAACACTGATTTTCAGACAGATGTGTGAAGAATATTCTATGAGAGAAATAGGCCTTTTGTGTGAACAAGTCTTACAGATCTTTGTGTTTGCCCCCCCCCTTTAGTATGAGCTGAGCTCAATAAACAATATAAAATAAATAAATAAATATATATATATATATATATAAGTTAGTATAGTTATTAGTAGTACACACACACACACACAAGTATATTAAGATATCGAAGTCTATAATGCTCATTAAGGCTACATATATATGATATATACATATATAATATTATAGTACTTACAGTTTAAAATGCATGTATGCTATTGGTAATCTATTTTAAAATGTCATTTATTGTAAAGCATTATTACTTCAGTTTTCAGCATCACATGAATCCTTCAGAAATCAATATTGCTGATTTGCTGCTCAAGAAACATTTCTTATTATTATAAATGTTGAAAACGGTTCCTTTTTTGGTAAAAATCATCACGATAAAATGATTTCTGAAGAATCATGTGGTAATTCAATGGAAGCTTGTTTCTGCCACAGAACTATAAAAGAAAAGGTAATTGCAACTTTTAATTCACAGTCACAACCCAGACTTTTTCTCAGAATTGCAAGTTTATATCTTGCAATTCTGGCTTCATAACACGTAATCGCGAGAACTGTAACAGATTTGTGAGATATAAACATGCAATTCTAAAAAAAAAACATAGAAAAGACTAGAAACTTGAAATGCGAGATATAAACTTGCAATTGCAAAAAATCAAAATTACAAGAAAAAAGTCAGAATTCTGAGATATAAACTTACAATTGCGATTATTCAATTCTGATTTTATAACACAGAATTGTGACTTTATATCATGCAATTCTGAGAAGAAAAACAGAAAAGACTTAAAACTTGAAATGCGAGATATAAACTTGCAATGGCAAAAAAGTCAGAATTGCAAGAAAGAAGTCAGAATTCTGAGACATAAACTTGCAATTGCGAATTGTTGCAATTCTAATTTTTTATAACACACAATTGCGACTTTATCTCACGCAATTCTGAGAAAAAAAAAAACAGATGTAAACTTGCAATTGTAGGAAAAAAGTAACGAGTTACCTTTTATTTTTTATTCAGTGCCGGAAACAAGCTTCCATATAATTCCACACTGTAAAAAAATATTATTGATTCACTTCTAAAAAAGTAAGTAACCTGGTTGCCTTAATTTTATGTTGATTGAACTGGAAAAAGTGAGTTATTCAAGGGAGATTAATTTAATCATCAGAAACTCAAAACAATAAGTTATCTCAACTAAATAAATTATTTAAGTTGATTTGACAAAAGAAGAAATGTTGTGATAACAAATCTTGAAAATACTTTTTTACAGTGCAATAATGTAGACATAACTAATTTGTTAGTTCTCACTGTAAGTGAAAAACTATTGTAAACATCATCCTCTTCATCCTGTGTCCTTGTTTTTGTGCATTACAGCATGTACCTCAGCTGTCATTTGTAAAATGAAGCATACGCCTGCATACTGATAACCTCATAAATACGTCTACCACATTTTAAATGGCAAAGCGAAATTGGCACATTCTCTCCATTACGTGCTATAACACGTCGTACCGTCCAGCTCTGTTAATTAGTGCTCCTCCTGGGCAGGTACAGTACTGTTTGATCAAAAACTTTTGTCTGCATTAAAGTCTGATCATATGTAAATGTATTTCAGATATTGCCTGTGAGGAGGGATATAATTGCGTTGAACACGGTGCCTTGGAAAGCGTAATTGACAAGAGGTGGACATGCAGTAAAGCGTCCCTCTGAGGATTAACTCTGCTCTATCTCCAGACAAACACCACTTTCTCCCTTTCAAAGCAAACACGTATAAAGCTTCAGCGAACAGCTTGAGCCTGTGCTCCTATTTCCATTCTACTTTTCTTAGGAAGCAAATTCATGGTGATTCAATTCAACCTCTTTTATTTTCTCATTACAAAACTCCAATATGAACACTACAGCAACAACCATTTTTAGCAGAACACCGCCCATGGTAATAAAACATTATCCTTTAATCTGAAGAGGAGGTCTCTGTAAGAAGCAGAATAGAGCTTGTGATGGATGAGCTGGTAAATAGTTAATTAGACAAGACGCGGACGGACCTTAAATTACGGTGCATGACTGGAGCCTTTGTCTGGATAATAAGTCAGTGTTGTCCTCCTTCTTTCGTCCATCTGTCTCATCTTTTTTCTTTTTGGATGTCTTTGTTTGGTCCTATCCAGCCACCTTTACACCATTTCTCTCTGCTCGCTGTCACCTTTTCTCTTTATCACTCTGGCAACCGTGTATATTTATTTATTTTTTTCCAACCTTTAACACCACAGATCCATTAGTGACGATCTTTTAGAAATCAGCACTATTCAGAGTGAGAGACACAAGGCTTTGGATTCAGAGTTTGACAGAAGGTCAGTTATGATATAGATTTATTGGTCTGGTTTTGAGATTTTCATTAAATCTAATTGAATGAAGAAGACACGTTGTGTGTGTACATTTTATATTAGTGGTGTCAAAACAAAACTGACTTTTGGGAAATAACCCACTATATAATGGGTAAAGTGGAAACAGAGTTTTACATATGTTTTCAAACTTCTCAAGAACATAACGCTCAGAAAATAGTGTCATTGTCCAGTAAGTTAAGTGTTGATTATTTTTTTTTGTTGTAAAAAAGTTATTGATTCATAAAAAGTTGATATATACAGCTTGTATGGAGAAACAGTAATGTAATCGATTGCAGCTATTGGAGGTGTTTCTC
This sequence comes from Hybognathus amarus, assembly GCA_030378365.1. Taxonomy (NCBI): domain Eukaryota; kingdom Metazoa; phylum Chordata; class Actinopteri; order Cypriniformes; family Leuciscidae; genus Hybognathus; species Hybognathus amarus. The sequence continues at coordinate 1,928 of JAQIUQ010001312.1, read as the reverse complement.
ATACGACTATGTAGCTCGCTGTTTCATTATCATTAGTCCGATGCATCATTGGAGAAATCAACTAGCTAGTCACGACTGTTCTAGAAACCCATTGTCAAAGTATCATTCAACCACGTGTGGTTTGACAGTGGCTGGAGTAATAACTACTGTACTTTAATGAAAACTGTTGAGATCCAATTAAGGCTAGATTTTTTTATATAAATTAAAGATATTCACCCGAGGACTATTTAATTGTTTCTCAGTTTATTTTGCTTTATGCACCAGACTCAATATTTGGCTGGTTCTCACATAGTGAGAGCACGTTCACACATGCACACTAGGGCTGCTGTCATTAATCTGACATTGTCAACAATAAAAGAGTTGTGCAACAAATATCTTTGTTGTCAGATAGTCGCTTGATCTACATGACCTAATGTAAGAGCGTGCAATGCTCGCAATTTGTAATGTGTAATGTAGAGTGTAATGCAGCCCTTTATAAATGCAAGTGAAAAAAATAGCCGCGAATTATGGAATTATGATGGGAGCACCACATTGAGCACTTAAAGGGGAAACATTGCAGGCAAAAGAAGCCATTGAGAATTGAATGTTCTCCAGCTGGAGCTAACTAACTATGGTAACGTATTCTTTTTATTAGATCATGCAAAACTATTCATAGTAATAATAATATCATCAATAATAATATAATTACAGTAATGTGATGATTTATTTTGCACAGAATAAAGCTTGATTGAGCTTTAGGTGTCAGGGCTGTTTTTATCTTTATTGTAACACTATTTGGTATTATAGTCTTGTTACTTGCCTGTATTTTGTTCCATAATCATGAAGACTATCAAAAGGAGAATGTTAGGAATAATATCATGGCAGTTACTTTTTCTTTTCATTCTGTAAATTAAAAGGTGAATGAGAACATCTCTGTCAGCTCAATTCTCATGTAAAAAAAAAGATTGTTATTTTATATCTATAAAAATTGTTTTCAGGATTAATATTTGACCCTTTTTGTGTCCTGAAGGAATGACCCTTTTTCTGTTTTTAGTTCTATGAAAAGCAGTGGGCTTATTAAACAATGCTTAGAGAGCATTTGTGTGCGAATTGAGTTAAACTTAAAGAGAAATGACCTGCTTAGTTGGCTCTAAGTTCATTAGAACCACTATTTCAAACGCAGAACTGATTTTCTTTTTTTATATTATAGTAAGAATATGTATACTCAATGTTTTAACTAATTGAAAAAGCTGAATAATCATTCCAAACTTAATGACTAGCTGGCCAAATAATCGATGGTAGTGGATTAATCGTTAGATTAATCGATTATCGAAGTAAATCGTTTGTTGTCAGCCTAGTGCACACTGTTCAAAATCGGTACTTTAGAATCTTTGACAAACTAAAAGACGTTAATTCCATTTGTTTGTATTCTAAATAAAAGGCACTGGTTGTACTGAATGTCAGCTTGCCTATTTGCTTAAGATAAGGATTTATTACGTCCAAATGTGATGCAATATATAACTATGCCTCTAACCACAGGTCGAGAGCTGTTGTTCAAACCACACAACTTTGAATGCTGTTTGCGAATGTTCGTTTCGATCCCAATGGTTTCGACTGGTTGAACTATGCTGATAACGACGGAACTTGCGACCATAGTTGGCTAGACCGATGCTTCCAAGGAAATGCACCCAATTCAGTTCTCATACAATGATGCCAATGCAAGCAGATGAGTAATACTGTTGAATAGTAGAGCAGATCTCTTCCGCCAAGAGCCAAACATATCAAAAACAATAATCTGGACCTCAAGGATGCAGTGGAGATAAGGCACAGTCAACCACAGTATCATTTTACATTAGACCATATGTTCGAAATAATTGGCTCTTATTTGGATCTGAGATGCTAGCATGAGTTTCAGATTTATAGCTAAACAAACTCACTTTGAGATATCA
>JAQIUQ010001311.1:97500-169991 GCA_030378365.1 Hybognathus amarus | reverse complement strand
CCTCCATTTTTGCACTCAGATCTAAGTCCCATGGCCCTCTATCAGAATCCAGAGTTTCAAGAAAATCAAAATTTTGACCCGAAAAAAAAACGACAGTGGTACCCCTTGCGTTTTTTTTCGGGTCAAAATTTTGATTTTCTTGAAACTCTGGATTCTGATAGAGGGCCATGGGACTTAGATCTGAGTGCAAAAATGGAGGCTCTAGACCCTTCCAGAGCTGAGATATTTAGATATTTATAATGGCATACAGAGCTGAGAGTATTGAGATATTTACAATGGCATAAATGCTACGTGAGATCTCAATATCTTCAGCTCTGGAAGGTCTAGAGCCTCCATTTTTGCACTCAGATCTAAGTCACATGGCCCTCTATGGAATCCAGAGTTTCAAGAAAATCAAAATTTTGACCCGAAAAAGAGAACGTACAGTGGTACCCCTTCGTTTTTTTTTTCGGGGTCAAAATTTTGATTTTCTTGAAACTCTGGATTCTGATAGAGGGCCATGGGACTTAGATCTGAGTGCAAAAATGGAGGCTCTAGACCCTTCCAGAGCTGAGATATTTAGATATTTATAATGGCATACAGAGCTGAGATATTGAGATATTTAGATGGCATAAATGCTACGTGAAATCTCAATATCTCAGCTCTGAAAGGTCTAGAGCCTCCATTTTTGCACTCAGATCTAAGTCCCATGGCCCTCTATAGGAATCCAGAGTTTCAAGAAAATCAAAATTTTGACCCGAAAAAAAAACGTAAGTGGTACCACTGTCGTTTTTTTTTCGGGTCAAAATTTTTGATTTTCTTGAAACTCTGGATTCTGATAGAGGGCCATGGGACTTTAGATCTGAGTGCAAAAATGGAGGCTCTAGACCCTTCCAGAGCTGAGATATTTAGATATTTATAATGGCATACAGAGCTGAGATATTGAGATATTTACAATGGCATAAATGCTATGTGAAATCTCAATATCTCAGCTCTGGAAGGGTCTAGAGCCTCCATTTTTGCACTCAGATCTAAGTCACATGGCCCTCTATCAGAATCCAGAGTTTCAAGAAAATCAAAATTTTGACTCCAAAGAAAACGACAGTGGTACCCCTTGCAATTTTTTCGGGGTCAAAATTTTGATTTTCTTGAAACTCTGGATTCTGATAGAGGGCCATGGGACTTAGATCTGAGTGCAAAAATGGAGGCTCTAGACCCTTCCAGAGCTGAGATATTTAGATATTTATAATGGCATACAGAGCTGAGATATTGAGATATTTACAATGGCATAAATGCTATGTGAAATCTCAATATCTCAGCTCTGGAAGGTCTAGAGCCTCCATTTTTGCACTCAGATCTAAGTCCCATGGCCCTCTATCAGAATCCAGAGTTTCAAGAAAATCAAAATTTTGACCCAAAAAAAACGACAGTGGTACCCCTTACGATTTTTTTTCGGGTCAAAATTTTGATTTTCTTGAAACTCTGGATTCTGATAGAGGGCCATGGGACTTAGATCTGAGTGCAAAAATGGAGGCTCTAGACCCTTCCAGAGCTGAGATATTTAGATATTTATAATGGCATACAGAGCTGAGATATTGAGATATTTACAATGGCATAAATGCTACGTGAGATCTCAATATCTCAGCTCTGGAAGGTCTAGAGCCTCCATTTTTGCACTCAGATCTAAGTCCCATGGCCCTCTGTAGAAATCCAGAGTTTCAAGAAAATCAAAATTTTGACCCGAAAAAAAACGTACAGGGGTTCCACTGTTATTTTTTCGGGTCAAAATTTTGATTTTCTTGAAACTCTGGATTCTGATAGAGGGCCATGGGACTTAGATCTGAGTGCAAAAATGGAGGCTCTAGACCCTTCCAGAGCTGAGATATTGAGATCTCACGTAGCATTTATGCCATTGTAAATATCTCAATATCTCAGCTCTGTATGCCATTATAAATATCTAAATATCTCAGCTCTGGAAGGGTCTAGAGCCTCCATTTTTGCACTCAGATCTAAGTCACATGGCCCTCTATCAGAATCCAGAGTTTCAAGAAAATCAAAATTTTGACCCAAAAAAAACGTAAGGGGTACCACTGTCGTTTTTTTTCGAGGTCAAAATTTTGATTTTCTTGAAACTCTGGATTCTGATAGAGGGCCATGTGACTTAGATCTGAGTGCAAAAATGGAGGCTCTAGACCCTTCCAGAGCTGAGATATTGAGATTTCACGTAGCATTTATGCCATTGTAAATATCTCAATATCTCAGCTCTGTATGCCATTATAAATATCTAAATATCTCAGCTCTGGAAGGGTCTAGAGCCTCCATTTTTGCACTCAGATCTAAGTCCCATGGCCCTCTATCAGAATCCAGAGTTTCAAGAAAATCAAAATTTTGACCCGAAAAAAAACGTAAGGGGTACCACTGTCGTTTTTTTTTTCGAGGTCAAAATTTTGATTTTCTTGAAACTCTGGATTCTGATAGAGGGCCATGTGACTTAGATCTGAGTGCAAAAATGGAGGCTCTAGACCCTTCCAGAGCTGAGATATTGAGATTTCACATAGCATTTATGCCATTGTAAATATCTCAATATCTCAGCTGTGTATGCCATTATAAATACTCTAAATATCTCAGCTCTGGAAGGGTCTGAGCCTCCATTTTGCACTCAGATCTAAGTCCCATGGCCCTCTATCAGAATCCAGAGTTTCAAGAAAATCAAAATTTTGACCCGAAAAAAAAACGACAGGGGTACCCCTTGTGGTTTTTTTTTTCGGGTCAAAATTTAGATTTTCTTGAAACTCTGGATTCTGATAGAGGGCCATGGGACTTAGATCTGAGTGCAAAAATGGAGGCTCTAGACCCTTCCAGAGCTGAGATATTTAGATATTTATAATGGCATACAGAGCTGAGAATATTGAGATATTTACAATGGCATAAATGCTACGTGAAATCTCAATATCTCAGCTCTGAAGGTCTAGAGCCTCATTTTGCACTCAGATCTAAGTCACATGGCCCTCTATCAGAATCCAGAGTTTCAAGAAAATCAAAATTTTGACCCAAAAAAAAAACGTAAGGGGTACCACTGTCTTTTTTTTTCGGGTCGAAATTTTGATTTTCTTGAAACTCTGGATTCTGATAGAGGGCCATGGGACTTAGATCTGAGTGCAAAAATGGAGGCTCTAGACCCTTCCAGAGCTGAGATATTGAGATTTCACATAGCATTTATGCCATTGTAAATATCTCAATATCTCAGCTCTGTATGCCATTATAAATATCTAAATATCTCAGCTCTGGAAGGGTCTAGAGCCTCCATTTTTGCACTCAGATCTAAGTCCCATGGCCCTCTATCAGAATCCAGAGTTTCAAGAAAATCAAAATTTTGACCCGAAAAAAAAACGTAAGGGGTACCACTGTCGTTTTTTTTTTCGGGTCAAAATTTTGATTTTCTTGAAACTCTGGATTCTGATAGAGGGCCATGGGACTTAGATCTGAGTGCAAAAATGGAGGCTCTAGACCCTTCCAGAGCTGAGAAATATTTAGATATTTATAATGGCATACAGAGCTGAGATATTGAAATATTTACAATGCCATGATAATGCTACTGTGAAATCTAAATATCTCAGCTCTGGAAGGGTCTAGAGCCTCCATTTTTGCACTCAGATCTAAGTCACATGGCCCTCTATCAGAATCCAGAGTTTCAAGAAAATCAAAATTTTGACCCAAAAAAAAACGTAAGGGGTACCACTGTCGTTTTTTTTTTCGGGTCAAAATTTAGATTTTCTTGAAACTCTGGATTCTGATAGAGGGCCATGGGACTTAGATCTGAGTGCAAAAATGGAGGCTCTAGACCCTTCCAGAGCTGAGATATTGAGATATTTATAATGGCATACAGAGCTGAGATATTGAGATATTTACAATGGCATAAATGCTACGTGAAATCTCAATATCTCAGCTCTGGAAGGGTCTAGAGCCTCCATTTTTGCACTCAGATCTAAGTCACATGGCCCTCTATCAGAATCCAGAGTTTCAAGAAAATCAAAATTTTGACCCGAAAAAAAAAAACGACAGTGGTACCCCTGTACGTTTTTTTCGGGTCAAAATTTTGATTTTCTTGAAACTCTGGATTCTGATAGAGGGCCATGTGACTTAGATCTGAGTGCAAAAATGGAGGCTCTAGACCCTTCCAGAGCTGAGATATTTAGATATTTATAATGGCATACAGAGCTGAGATATTGAGATATTTACAATGGCATAAATGCTATGTGAAATCTCAATATCTCAGCTCTGGAAGGGTCTAGAGCCTCCATTTTTGCACTCAGATCTAAGTCACATGGCCCTCTATCAGAATCCAGAGTTTCAAGAAAATCAAAATTTTGACCCGAAAAAAAAACGTAAGGGGTACCACTGTCGTTTTTTTTTCGAGGTCAAAATTTTGATTTTCTTGAAACTCTGGATTCTGATAGAGGGCCATGGGACTTAGATCTGAGTGCAAAAATGGAGGCTCTAGACCCTTCCAGAGCTGAGATATTGAGATATTTATAATGGCATACAGAGCTGAGATATTGAGATATTTACAATGGCATAAATGCTACGTGAAATCTCAATATCTCAGCTCTGGAAGGTATTGAGCCTCCATTTTTTGCACTCAGATCTAAGTCACATGGCCCTCTATCAGAATCCCAGAGTTTCAAGAAAATCAAAATTTTGACCCGAAAAAAAAAACGACGAGTGGTACCCCTGTACGTTTTTTTTTCGGGTCAAAATTTTGATTTTCTTGAAACTCTGGATTCTGATAGAGGGCCATGGGACTTAGATCTGAGTGCAAAAATGGAGGCTCTAGACCCTTCCCAGAGCTGAGATATTTAAGATATTTATAATGGCATACAGAGCTGAGATATTGAGATATTTACAATGGCATAAATGCTACGTGGAATCTCAATATCTCAGCTCTGGAAGGGTCTAGAGCCTCCATTTTTGCACTCAGATCTAAGTCACATGGCCCTCTATCAGAATCCAGAGTTTCAAGAAAATCAAAATTTTGACCCGAAAAAAAAAACGACAGTGGTACCCCTTACGTTTTTTTTTGGGTCGAAATTTTGATTTTCTTGAAACTCTGGATTCTGATAGAGGGCCATGGGACTTAGATCTGAGTGCGAAAATGGAGGCTCTAGACCCTTCCAGAGCTGAGATATTTAGATATTTATAATGGCATACAGAGCTGAGATATTGAGATATTTACAATGGCATAAATGCTACGTGAAATCTCAATATCTCAGCTCTGGAAGGTCTTGAGCCTCCATTTTTGCACTCAGATCTAAGTCACATGGCCCTCTATCAGAATCCAGAGTTTCAAGAAAATCAAAATTTTGACCCGAAAAAAAAACGACAGTGGTACCCCTTGATTTTTTTTCGGGTCAAAATTTTGATTTTCTTGAAACTCTGGATTCTGATAGAGGGCCATGGGACTTAGATCTGAGTGCAAAAATGGAGGCTCTAGACCCTTCCAGAGCTGAGATATTTAGATATTTATAATGGCATACAGAGCTGAGATATTGAGATATTTACAATGGCATAAATGCTACGTGAAATCTCAATATCTCAGCTCTGAAGGTGTGAGCCTCCATTTTTGCACTCAGATCTAAGTCACATGGCCCTCTATCAGAATCCAGAGTTTCAAGAAAATCAAAATTTTGACCCGAAAAAAAAAACGACAGTGGTACCCCTTACGTTTTTTTTCGGGTCAAAATTTTGATTTTCTTGAAACTCTGGATTCTGATAGAGGGCCATGGGACTTAGATCTGAGTGCAAAAATGGAGGCTCTAGACCCTTCCAGAGCTGAGATATTTAGATATTTATAATGGCATACAGAGCTGAGATATTGAGATATTTACAATGGCATAAATGCTACGTGAAATCTCAATATCTCAGCTCTGGAAGGTCTGAGCCTCCATTTTTGCACTCAGATCTAAGTCCCATGGCCCTCTATCAGAATCCAGAGTTTCGAGAAAATCAAAATTTTGACCCGAAAAAAAAAACGTAAGGGGTACCACTGTCGTTTTTTTTTCGGGTCAAAATTTTGATTTTCTTGAAACTCTGGATTCTGATAGAGGGCCATGGGACTTAGATCTGAGTGCAAAAATGGAGGCTCTAGACCCTTCCAGAGCTGAGATATTGAGATTTTCACGTAGCATTTATGCCATTGTAAATATCTCAATATCTCAGCTCTGTATGCCATTATAAATATCTAAATATCTCAGCTCTGGAAGGGTCTAGAGCCTCCATTTTTGCACTCAGATCTAAGTCCCATGGCCCTCTATCAGAATCCAGAGTTTCAAGAAAATCAAAATTTTGACCCGAAAAAAAAAACGTAAGGGGTACCACTGTCGTTTTTTTTTCGGGTCAAAATTTTGATTTTCTTGAAACTCTGGATTCTGATAGAGGGCCATGGGACTTAGATCTGAGTGCAAAAATGGAGGCTCTAGACCCTTCCAGAGCTGAGATATTTAGATATTTATAATGGCATACAAGCTGAGATATTGAGATATTTACAATGGCATAAATGCTACGTGAAATCTCAATATCTCAGCTCTGGAAGGTGTCTGAGCCTCCATTTTTGCACTCAGATCTAAGTCCCATGGCCCTCTATCAGAATCCCAAGTTTCAAGAAAATCAAAATTTTGACCCGAAAAAAAAACGACAGTGGTACCCCTTACGTTTTTTTTCGGGTCAAAATTTTGATTTTCTTGAAACTCTGGATTCTGATAGAGGGCCATGGGACTTAGATCTGAGTGCAAAAATGGAGGCTCTAGACCCTTCCAGAGCTGAGATATTGAGATATTTATAATGGCATACAGAGCTGAGATATTGAGATATTTACAATGGCATAAATGCTACGTGAAATCTCAATATCTCAGCTCTGGAAAGGTCTAGAGCCTCCATTTTTGCACTCAGATCTAAGTCACATGGCCCTCTATCAGAATCCAGAGTTTCAAGAAAATCAAAATTTTTGACCCGAAAAAAAAGCGTACAGGGGTACCCCTGTACGTTTTTTTTTTTTAGGTCGAGAGTTTTGATTTTCTTGAAACTCTGGATTCTGATAGAGGGCCATGTGACTTAGATCTGAGTGCAAAAATGGAGGCTCTAGACCCTTCCAGAGCTGAGATATTGAGATTTCACGTAGCATTTATGCCATTGTAAATATCTCAATATCTCAGCTATGTATGCCATTATAAATATCTAAATATCTCAGCTCTGGAAGGGTCTAGAGCCTCCATTTTTGCACTCAGATCTAAGTCCCATGGCCCTCTATCAGAATCCAGAGTTTCAAGAAAATCAAAATTTTGACCCGAAAAAAAAAACGACAGTGGTACCCCTTACGTTTTTTTTTTCGGGTCAAAATTTTGATTTTCTTGAAACTCTGGATTCTGATAGAGGGCCATGGGACTTAATCTGAGTGCAAAAATGGAGGCTCTAGACCCTTCCAGAGCTGAGATATTTGAGATATTTATAATGGCATACAGAGCTGAGATATTGAGATATTTACAATGGCATAAATGCTATGTGAAATCTCAATATCTCAGCTCTGGAAGGGTCTAGAGCCTCCATTTTTGCACTCAGATCTAAGTCCCATGGCCCTCTATCAGAATCCAGAGTTTCAAGAAAATCAAAATTTTGACCTGAAAAAAAAACGACAGTGGTACCCCTTACGTTTTTTTTTCAGGTCAAAATTTTGATTTTCTTGAAACTCTGGATTCTGATAGAGGGCCATGGGACTTAGATCTGAGTGCAAAAATGGAGGCTCTAGACCCTTCCAGAGCTGAGATATTGAGATCTCACGTAGCATTTATGCCATTGTAAATATCTCAATATCTCAGCTCTGTATGCCATTATAAATATCTAAATATCTCAGCTCTGGAAGGGTCTAGAGCCTCCATTTTTGCACTCAGATCTAAGTCCCATGGCCCTCTATCAGAATCCAGAGTTTCAAGAAAATCAAAATTTTGACCCAAAAAAAAACGTAAGGGGTCCACTGCGTTTTTTTTTTCGGGTCAGAATCTTGATTTCTTGAAACTCTGATTCTGATAGAGGGCCATGTGACTTAGATCTGAGTGCAAAAATGGAGGCTCTAGACCCTTCCAGAGCTGAGATATTGAGATTTCACGTAGCATTTATGCCATTGTAAATATCTCAATATCTCAGCTCTGTATGCCATTATAAATATCTAAATATCTCAGCTCTGGAAGGGTCTAGAGCCTCCATTTTGCACTCAGATCTAAGTCCCATGGCCCTCTATCAGAATCCCAGAGTTTCAAGAAAATCAAAATTTTGACCCAAAAAAAAAAACGTAAGGGGTACCACTGTCGTTTTTTTTTCGGGTCAAAATTTTGATTTTCTTGAAACTCTGGATTCTGATAGAGGGCCATGTGACTTAGATCTGAGTGCAAAAATGGAGGCTCTAGACCCTTCCAGAGCTGAGATATTGAGATTTCACATAGCATTTATGCCATTGTAAATATCTCAATATCTAAGTCTATATGCCATTATAAATATCTCAACATCTCAGCTCTGGAAGGGTCTAGAGCCTCCATTTTTGGCTCAGGTCTAAGTCCCATGGCCCTTTACAGAGCTAAGAGTTTCAAGAAGATTGGAGAAACTTATTTTTTTCACCCAAAAATTACACAGTGGTACCCCTTACATTTTTTTTTGTGTGCGAAAAATATAAGTTTCTCCAATCTTACTTGAAACTCTGGATTCTGATAGAGGGCCATGGGACTTAGACCTGAGTGCAAAAATGGAGGCTCTAGACCGTTCCAGAGCTGAGAAAGTTGAGATTATTTATAATGGCATAAATGCTATGTGGGATCTTAATATCTCAGATCTGGAAGGGTCTAGAGCCTCCATTTTTGCACTCAGGTCTAAGTCCCATGGCCCTTTATAAGAATCCAGAGTTTCAAGAAGATTGGAGAAACTTATTTTTTCACCCCCCCCCAAAAAAAAAACGACAGTGGTACCCCTTATGTTTTTTTTTGGGGGGGGCAAAAAATAAGTTTCTCCAATCTTCTTGAAACTCTGGATTCTGATTGAGGGCCATGTGACTTAGACCTGAGTGCAAAAATGGAGGCTCTAGACCGTTCCAGAGCTGAGATATTGAGATATTTATAATGGCATATAATGGCATATATTTATAATGAAAATAAATGCTACGTGGGATCTCAATATCTCAGCTCTGGAAGGGTCTAGAGCCTCCATTTTTGCACTCAGGTCTAAGTCACATGGCCCTCAATCAGAATCCAGAGTTTAGAGAAGATTGGAGAAACTTATTTTTTCACCCCCAGAAAAAAACGACAGTGGTACCCCTTATGTTTTTTTTGGGGGGCAAAAATAAGTTTCTCCAATCTTCTTGAAACTCTGGATTCTGATTGAGGGCCATGTGACTTAGACCTGAGTGCAAAATGGAGGCTCTAGACTGTTCCAGAGCTGAGATAATGAGATATTTATAATGGCATATAATGGCATATCTTTATAATGGCATAAATGCTACGTGGGATCTCAATATCTCAGCTCTGGAAGGGTCTAGAGCCTCCATTTTTGCACTCAGGTCTAAGTCCCATGGCCATTTATAAGAATCCAGAGTTTCAAGAAGATTGGAGAAACTTATTTTTTCACCCCCCCCCCCCCAAAAAAAAAAAAACATAAGGGGTACCACTGTCTTTTTTTTTTGTGCGGAGAAAAAAAGTTTCTTGAAACTCTGGATTCTGATAGAGGGCCATGGGACTTAGACCTGAGTGCAAAAATGGAGGCTCTAGACCCTTCAAGAGCTGAGATATTGAGATAATTATAATGGCATATAATGGCATAGATTTAAAATGGCATAAATGCTACGTGGGATCTCAATATCTCAGCTCTGGAAGGGTCTAGAGCCTCCATTTTTGCACTCAGGTCTAAGTCACATGGCCCTCAATCAGAATCCAGAGTTTCAAGAAGATTGGAGAAACTTATTTTTTCGCTAAAAAAAAAAAAAAACGACAGTGGTACCCCTTATGTTTTTTTTTGGGGGGGGGGCAAAAAATAAGTTTCTCCAATCTTCTTGAAACTCTGGATTCTGATTGAGGGCCATGTGACTTAGACCTGAGTGCAAAAATGGAGGCTCTAGACTCTTCAAGAGCTGAGATATTGAGATAATTATAATGGCATATAATGGCATAGATTTAAAATGGCATAAATGCTACGTGGGATCTCAATATCTCAGCTCTGGAAGGGTTTAGAGCCTCCATTTTTGCACTCAGGTCTCAAGTCACATGGCCCTCAATCAGAATCCAGAGTTTCAAAGAAGATTGGAGAAACTTATTTTTTCGCTAAAAAAAAAAAACGACAGTGGTACGTACCCCTTATGTTTTTTTGGGGGGGGGCAAAAAATAAGTTTCTCCAATCTTCTTGAAATCTCTGGATTCTGATTGAGGGCCATGTGACTTAAACCTGAGTGCAAAAATGAGGTCTCAGACTCTTCAGAGCTGAGATATTGAGATAATTATAATGGCATATAATGGCATATATTTAAAATGGCATAAATGCTACGTGGGATCTCAATATCTCAGCTCTGGAAGGGTCTAGAGCCTCCATTTTTGCACTCAGGTCTAAGTCACATGGCCCTCAATCAGAATCCAAAGTTTCAAGAAGATTGGAGAAACTTATTTTTTCGCTAAAAAAAAAAAAAAAAAACGACAGTGGTACGTACCTCTTATGTTTTTTTGGGGGGGGGGGCAAAAAATAGTTTCTCCAATCTTCTTGAAACTCTGGATTCTGATTGAGGGCCATGTGACTTAGACCTGAGTGCAAAAATGGAGGCTCTAGACCCTTCAAGAGCTGAGATATTGAGATAATTATAATGGCATATAATGGCATATATTTAAAATGGCATAAATGCTACGTGGGATCTCAATATCTCAGCTCTGGAAGGGTCTAGAGCCTCCATTTTTCCACTCAGGTCTAAGTCACATGGCCCTCAATCAGAATCCAAAATTTCAAGAAGATTGGAGAAACTTATTTTTTCGCCCCAAAAAAAAAAAAAAAAAACGACAGTGGTACCCCTTATGTTTTTTTTTTTTTTTTGGGGGGGGGGGGCAAAAAATAAGTTATATTTGGATTCTGATTGAGGGCCATGAACTCTGGATTCTGATTGAGGGCCATGTGACTTAGACCTGAGTGCAAAAATGGAGGCTCTAGACCCTTCCAGAGCTGAGATATTGAGATCCCACGTAGCATTTATGCCATTATAAATATCTCAATATCTCAGCACTGGAACGGACTAGAGCCTCCATTTTTGCACTCAGGTCTAAGTCCCATGGCCCTCTATCAGAATCCAGAGTTTCAAGAAGATTGGAGAAACTAGGGATGGGGAAATGAAGCTTCATGAAGCAATGAGGCTTTCCCCTGACTGTTCCGGGAAAAGATTCAAAGCTTCGAGAGCTTCGAGAGCGTCGAGAACAGCGCCATCTGGTGCTTATTTAAAATAAAGCAGCCAGAAGCTCTGGCAGATGAAGCAACCACAACACACTACAGAGTTTCAATGTTATGTCTACAAATAAAAACATTACATGTTTGTGTTTGATTTGTTAATTTAATAAATTCATTTTCCCATTAAAGTGTGACAATAAAATATAATATAAGCTTATATTATTCAATAAGATTTAATGTAGGCCTACTCTATCTCTCTCTGTACACACACACAATGAATATAACATTGTCTGATAGGATCATCTGTTTTTAAATGTATGACACTTGGCAGTGATAGTGCTTATGTAACTGTAGGAACCAAATACCAACACCAAATTACCTTAAATCCACTAAAGTGCAAAGATTTTACAAAAACAAAAAGACAAAACAAAAAAGAATAGACTAAGTAGTGAAAAATACATTTTGGTTATTTAATGAATTATATTTATTAACTTTCAAAGTACAGCACTCAAACACCCATCAACCAGACTGAGGCAACCTCGTTAAATGAGATCTGGAGTTCGAGCCTTCTGACACACCAAAGCGAAACTCGCACATGATCGGACAGAAAGTGAGGCTTCATTTGTCATCGATCACGTGACTCTGGGAAAACCAATACACACCCCAATACGGGGCTCACTACAAACTGTGTTGCATATGTGATACGCGCATAGAAGCTTCAGTGTCATACGTAACATCACTAGGAGAAACTTATTTTTTCGCCCAAAAAAAAAAACGACAGTGGTACCCCTTACGTTTTTTTTTTTGTTTTTTTTTTGCGAAAAAATAAGTTTCTCCAATCTTTTGAAACTCTTGATTCTGATAGAGGGCCATGAGACTTAGACCTGAGTGCAAAAATGGAGGCTCTAGACCTTTCCAGAGCTGAGATATTGAGATCCCACATAGCATTTATGCCATTATAAATATCTCCATATCTCAGCTCTGGAAGGGTCTTGAGCCTCCAATTTTGCACTCAGGTCTAAGTCCCATGGCCCTCTATGCAGAATCCAGAGTTTCGAGAAGATTGGAGAAAACTTATTTAACTATCACTGCTGTTTTTCATCATGTGGGGCGACCACTTGTCATTTGGGGTAACCAACCATATTCAATTCTGTAGTAAATTCAAAAAATGTCTGTCCATTTTGGTTAAAATATAATTCATTGGTATAACATCAATAAGTGGATACTATATCTACACATTTTAAATCAGTTTTATGGATTATAGGAGTAAAAAAATATGTAATTGCTTTATGAGGGTGACACTGCCATTATAGATAAAAATGTATTTAACATAATTTGCAATAAATTAAAGGACACGAGTATATCTTTCTTAAACAGTTCAATTAATTACTTCTTAAAATACAACTTATGTAAAGGAAATCTATTAATGTTAAGATAAATTACAGTCGCCCCAAATGACTTTCGCCCCAAATGACATTTGAGTTTCAAAGCACTAAAATATCTTTGTTTGAAGTTTTCACACACATGCAGTGTGAAACTACACATGTAGACTACACTCCAAAATGTTTAGAAAATAGCCAAATATATTATTATTTCAAGTATTTTAAAAATGGGCCTCTCAAAAGGCCTTATACGTCATTGACCCAAAAACTAAGTTGAAACTAGTTGGATCGTGCCCATAATCACTATAAAATTAAGTTTCACCTTGCTAAACTTTGTGCAGATCACAGCATAAGCTGGTCAAAAATGAATCTCCAAAAGAACAGCTGGGTTCACAGGCTCAGGTAACTCACAGGTGGGACTGGCAAGTTGGTTAGCACGATGCCTTCTGTTTCTAGATCTTCTAACTAAGTTTACGGGTACTTATCTGAGCTAACAACATGATCACTGTCACTAAAACAATCATTGACTTTCACTCGGTGCTAGTCACTGGCAGTACAAAAAAAGGGTTGTAGTGCGCACTGCTATTTGTAGACTAGCTCCAGCGCTCTTTGCTGCATTGCTAAAATAATAGCTGAAACAATGCAAGTCATAGATATAGAACAATTGTGCTAGCTAATTGTCTAATGTAATTGTAAACATGATTTGTGTATGATCGCGGACTAAACGAAACGTTTCTACAAAATAGCTATAACATTAACAAAAGAGTTAAACAAAAAGTTAGATCGTAAAAAAAAAATGTCATTACCGTATTTGTCCCAGCCGAATCCATGGTGGTGGTCACTGGTCACCAAAACATTGGTGCTGATTGGCCCAAGAGGAGTCCTGTGCACCAATGAACGCCATCTATTGATCTGCGCTCATTGCTCTTCCTTCATCCTGCTGCACTACTTCCTGAACTTAAGCCAGTTCCTTGATTCCTGTCTGCCATTAATGGACAAAAAATTCAATTTTAATTAAACAATATAATTTCAAATTTAGCCATTGAAATTCAAATATAAATGGTTCAAATTCAGTTTCTGGTGGCACATATTTCAGGATCCCTGTTGAAGAGGCTACTTCACTAGATGACAACAAAAGTCTGAACGGCTAGGTGATGTCTTCCTTGGATATCTCTTAGGTATGTTTGAGTAATATGGAAAATGAGAAAATGGAGTTCTTGTGTTTTTAGTTAAGAGAAACACTAGCATCACTTGATAATAAATGAGTGGATGCACTGTGCATATTAATAATGCGGCATATGGTTCACATTAACATGTTGAACGATTTTGACATTCAATTATTCTTTAAAAAGCATCGTCATTTACTGTACTAAATGTATTATCACAATAATTTGTTGTCCTTTGTCCATCCGGTGTCAGTAATACAAATTAAAATGAGTTTTTCCATTTACTCTATTAATGTGAATGATTGCATACCGTAACTATAAAGGTTTAGGAGAAACTTGCACAATATATGTATATGTATGCATGTATGTATGTATCCATGTATGTATCATTATCCATCCATCCATCCATCCATCTATAAATATGTATATATGCATGTGTGTGTGTGTTATTGCAATATAGTAATGTTATTAACATGTTAATTGTGTTTGTGTGTGTATATATATATATATATATGACACACACACACACACACACACACACACACACACACACACACACACACACACACACACACACACACACACACACACACACACACACACACACACACACACACACACACACACACACACACACACACACACACACACACACACACACACACACACACACACACATTTTAGAGGTTATCTGAGGAAATGCATTAATGTTCTTTTATCATTATTTATAACTGTATGCAATTCTGTGGTGGTTAAACTTAAAAAAAAAGTCCTGTGCTGTAAATCATTGCAATAACATTTTTCACTCTTTATTCCTGTTTTAAGTAGTTATCAACTTGATGCCAGACGTAGCCAAATTGTTTTTTTTTACTGCTACTGACGTGCAGTTTACCATAAAATTTGAATCACAATTTCATCACACCATAAGCAAAAGTTTCTTAAATGTCATAATATTATTAAAAGTCCTTAATAGTGAAGGCCAATAAATGTGTACTGTAAGGAATCTTCTCAAATTCAGTCAGTCACATCCATTAATTTGGTTATTATGAAAGATGCCTGGTTGTTTTGGCACTCTTCGTGTTGTGAATCTCTGAGCTTCACACATGGATGAATCATTAATCATAGTGTTAAAGTTCATTAATGAGCAGCAATATGCGCCTTCGAGGTTTCAGTCCTAATGGAATATACACGAAATAGACATTCAGTTCCCCTGGGTTTCATTTAGTATTTGTATTGAATTGAATTGAATTAAAAACCTTCATGATCACTAATGGATCTTTTAATATTCAATATATTTTATGCTGTTGTTCTTCAGTAACATGAGAAGCCATCTGTAAAAAATGAGATATTTTATTCGTCATATAGTTATGCTTTTACACCAGTAAAATAGAATGCATATCTATAATTCCATCGCAATGTCAGTGAACAAATAGACAGCATTCCATCCCAAGATGCCACCTGCAGTGTCATGACGCAAACAGAACATAGCATGTATTTGGGGAGAATTAAACATTTGTCTTTACTGAAATACTTAGAAACATAAAAAACAGCATCAAACAAATGTATCACTTTTAAAAGAAGAAGAAAATATTGGGAACAAAAAATGAAATGTCAATCCTCTTCGGTTTCACATCAGCAACATTCCTGGGTGCTTTCGGCGATCTGGTTTAGTCATGGTTTAAGGATTTTTCTTCTTTTTTTTAAAGTGGTTCATCTACAATAGTCACTTTCTGGTCAGCTTTTTTTGGACGTGATGTGGGAACAGGGAGCTCTTCGCAGTGTTGCTTAAACACAGCACATTAAAAGTACATAGAACAAACATTTGGGCACCCAGTTTTATATACATTAGATTTCATGTGTTCTGTAAAGGCATCCATTTCTTTTAATGCGTCGTTAGCATTGCAACTTTATTCTCAACCATGCGGAGCAACGTCATAACCCCCTTTTCAACGTCATTTGTCTGTCCACTCAGGCTACTGCAGGTATTTTGTGTCATTGTCAAGAGCAAACTGATGGATGAGAGTGTGAACTAGGACAAAGCCAGAGACAACCAGAACAAGGGAGAAAGAGAACAGCCAATACTTGAATGGTGGACCCATGACCCTTTAGGCAATACTGGTCTGATTTGGGCTTTTTGGAGCACTTTTTTTCTTCCTAGATGGCGCTGTTGAAGGTTCCAGATTGTCCAGCAGCTCTGGGTCGATTTTGTCCAAGGTCTGGTCGAGGTGGTTGGACATGGTTCCCAAAGGACCATCATTGAGACTCTGCTTATTACGAGTGTCGTTTTTCGTCTGATCCACCTCCCGAAACTTGGTCTTGGAGATGTTCTCCTTTTCTTTCAGGGGATTGTTGGTGATCTGCCGGCTGTTGTAGGACGAAGGATCCGGGAGGGACTTACTGGAGATGATGGAGGATTTGTCATTATCCGAAAGACAGCACCTGGGAATGCTTTCGACAAGGGGATCTTCAAGGGAGAGGAACTTTCCGGAGCGCGCCTTGGTGTTGAAGATACTGGTTTGAACCTGCGCGAAGAGTCCACGCACCCCTCCAAATCGTCGCTTTTCAGTCGCTTCAGGTCCTTCCCAGCCAGAGAGGTGGGAAGGTGGCACTCCAACTCGGAGCTAGACCCTTTGAAGCGTTTGAACCAGTCCCACAACGGCCTGGCTCGACAGTCACAAATCCATTGGTTCCCGTTGAGCCTTAGGTACTGGAGAGACACCAGAGGGTTCATGGCCTCCCCTGTCAACATGGTGAGGTTGTTGTAAAAGAGAAACAAGGTTGTCAGCTTGCCCAGATCGTTGAAAGCCCGCTGCTGCACGTGTACGATGCGGTTCTGGTGCAGGAGCAAGCGGTCAAGGTTGGTGAGACCACGCAGCATGTGATCGGTCACCACCTTGATCTTGTTGTTATGCAAGAATAGGTAGGTGAGGTTCGCCAGGTCCAGGAATGTGTCCTCGTGCAGGGCCAGAAGGTTATTATCCTGCAGGTACAGATACTGGAGCGAGAAGAGTCCTCGGAAAACTCCCACCGGGAGCTCGGACAGCCCGCACCTGTGCAGGTGAAGGGTGTGCAGCTTGGTCAGACAGCGGAACCCGGTGGGACTTATGATGCGAAGGTTGCTGTTGTCTCCGATGTCTAATTCTTCCAGTCTCTCCAGCCCGTAAAAGGCCCCCGCCTCAATATGGCTGATGTTATTCGAGTACATCCACAAGACCGTGAGGTTGTGCACAGAACTAAAGCTGGTCGATTGGACCACTGTCAGTTTGTTGCTCTGGAGAAATATTCGCTGGCTGCGCACAGGGATCTCAGTGGGAATGGAGAACAGACCCTGCTGCTGACAGGCCACGGTTGGCCTCGGCTCGCTGTAGCACACACACTTCGCAGGGCAGCCGTTCATCACTGGCATCAGGTTGAGCCATAACACCAGGCAGAGGAGGCGACCACCTGTTGAGAAAGGCAAAAGGTCAGTTCAAAAGTCAAGGCAGCAGCTACTTCATCTGGCAGGTGACCAAATTTCATGTTTGAACAGTTTTACACAAGCTTGAGAGGTAAGAATGCTAAACTGTGATCATGCAACATATACACTGCCATTTAAGAGTCACTAACAGAGACGTATAAAGTACTAGAAACCTGGACTTGAGTAAAAGTACAAGTGCTTATCAAAAAAGAGACTTGAGTAGAAGATGAAGTGCTCTTTAAGCACCACACTTAAGTAGAAGTACTAAAGTATTCAACATTTTTTGTACTTAAGTACTGCAAGTAATTTATTTTAAAATTCACTACTTACGTACTAAAAGTTAAAGTAAAAGTATTGTGTCATGTAATTCTTGAAGAAAGCAGTCAAAAGTTTGAACTAGCAATCAAATAAGGCGCTTTAGCGGATGCCAAAAAAATGTTGTCAATGTGTGTGTCAATCAATACCATTACCCTATAAAACTGGCGTGTGATTTAGGCAGCATTAAAGCCAACTTGCAATGAATGATTTATAAAATTTTTATAATTGTAGCGAGTAACTAGCACAACATTAAAAAAATATCTAAGTAAAAGTATTGAATTCATCGAAAATATCTACTGAGGTAAAAGTAGAAGTATGAGGAAAAAAACAATACTCTAGTAGAGTACAGATACAGCATTTTATTACTTAAGTACAGTACTTAAGTAGTTCTACTTCGTTACTATACATCTCTGGTCACTAAAACGTTTATACACCAAGGATTCATTCAATTGATCAAAAGTGACAGTGAAGACATGTTACAAAATATTTATATGTCAAATAAATGATGTTCTTTTGGACTTTCTATTTGTTTAATAATCCAGAAAAAAAAAACCTGATTCCACAAAAATATTATTAATAAGAAATGTTTCTGAAGCAGCAAATCAGCATACTATAATGATTTCTCATGTGAAGAATCATGTGACACTGAAGACTGTAATGTAAGTAATGATGCTGAAAATTCAGCTTTGATCACAGGAATAAATTACATTTTAAAATAGAAACACAATTGTAATATTTCACAATAACTGTTTTTACTGTATTTCGGATCAAATAAAGACCGTCTTGGTGAGCAAAAGAGACTACTTTCAAAAACATTTAAAAATCTTACAGCCCCCAATCTTTTGAAAGGTAGTGAAACTTGCTTTGAAATTATATCTCTTATGGAAAGAACATGTTAAAATGTATTTATAAATAAATCTCTAAATTAAATTATAAGGCCATAATGGTTTATTTCTAATGTACATCGAACATTAATATTGGTAGAAAAACGGTAACTTAATACAAAGCAAATATTCAATATATCTGTTCACATTCACACATCACATACTTTGTAATTTCTCACCAAGAAATGACTTAACCTTCAACAAAGTAAATATTTAAATATAACACAAGCCATTTCAAATGAGTCGATTAAAAACAACATGCGTTTAATTCAGACACAGCTCTTCTGTAGATTAAACAGCTCTAAAATGGCTGCCTGCCTGCGAGAGCAGGACCTGTCTGTACTTGCGCCTGCATGTGTGAATGCTACCGGCAAAAATTTGTGCCGCGGGATCCATTCCCACCCATCAGCCAACGCAAGCGAGAAAAGCTGGCCAAATGAGAGAACCGGTAAATGAAACATAGGAGGGAGGCTTGAACAAAATTAGCTCCATCATTGCTATTAGCCCTAGCTAATCACATTCCAGCATGGTGTAAGGGTTGACATTTAGTCTGTCCAGGGAAGATAAGTGTGCTGTGGGTGTTCGATACGTGGTTGGGTGAGATGGGGCCATGGGGAAGGACTTGGGATGTTGGATCTGTGTCTCATGGGAGTGTAGCGAGTGTGAACATGCTTGAAGTGATTCTGGAGTGTTACAGATAAGATGGTCTCTCTCATCTCTGATCTGAAGCCAGGGGTCTCTGTGTGTGGATGTGGCACAGATATATCTGAGGGTGGGTTTATTTGCGGGAGGCACACAGCTAAGAAATGTTGTTTTTTTATTCAGCCATTCTTCAAGTCAGCCATTATTTAGGAGAGCAGATGAAAAAAGTGTCTGTCTATGAGATCTCTATCATACACCACTGTGAGATTGATGCAGGGAAACATTCATCTCTACACAATTAATGCTCTACAAGCCTGTATCTATCTACAGTAGGTGATAGATATCTGTTTTTCATGAATAGATAGATAAACGATAGATGGATAGATAGATACTGCAGATAGATAGAAAGATAGAAAGATAGAAAGATAGAAAGATAGATAGATAGATAGATAGATAGATAGATAGATAGATAGATAGATAGATAGATAGATATATAGATAGATAGACGATGGACAGACATACAGACAGACAGACAGACAGACAGACAGACAGACGGATAGATAGACAGACATACGGACGGACGGACGGGTGGATAGATATATAGACAGTCAGATAGATAGATAGATAGATAGATAGATAGATAGATAGATAGATAGATAGATAGATAGATAGATAGATAGATAGATAGATAGATAGATAGATAGATAGATAGATAGACAGATAGATCAGATAGATAGATAGATAGATAGATAGATAGATAGATAGATAGATAGATAGATAGATAGACAGACAGACAGATATAGATAGATGGATGGATAGATAGATAGATAGATAGACAGACGATGGACAGACAGACAGACAGACAGACGATAGATAGACAGACAGACAGACAGACAGACAGACAGACAGACAGATAGACAGAGATAGATAGATAGTCAGACAGACAGACAGACAGACAGACAGACAGACAGACAGACAGACAGAAAGACAGATGGATAGAGACAGACAGACAGACAGACAGAGATAGATAGTCAGACAGACAGACAGACAGACAGATGGATAGACGGATAGATAGAGAGACAGATAGACAGACAGACAGACAGACAGACAGATAGACAGAGATAGATAGATAGATAGTCAGACAAACAGATAGACGGATAGATAGATAGATAGATAGAGACAGACAGACAGACAGAGATAGATAGTCAGACAGACAGACAGACAGATAGATGGATAGATAGATAGTCAGACAGACAGACAGACAGACAGACAATGAACGGATAGATCAAGAGACAGACAGACAGACAGACAGACAGACAGACAGACAGACAGACAGATAGATCAGATAGTCAGACAGACAGATAGATAGATAGATAGACGGATAGATAGAGACAGACAGACAGACAGAGACAGACAGACAGACAGACAGAACAGGACAGATAGACGATAGATAGACTGACAGACAGACAGACAGACAGATAGATAGATCAGATACAGATAGATAGATAGATAGATAGATAGATAGATAGATAGATAGACTGACAGACAGACAGACAGACAGACAGACAGACAGACAGACAGACAGATATAGATAGATAGACAGACAGACGGACAGATAAATAGATAGACTGACAGACAGACAGATATAGATAGATAGACTTAATTGCTCTTTTTTCATGAATATCATTGTATTATAGGCTACCATTACCATCACAATGCCTCAATATCATGTGACCGTTCACCAACTCCTCCATCAACCATGTTTACATAATCAAACCCATGTGAGATATTTTCACGTGCTCACACAGAAGGCAGAGGAGCCAGTAGATCCTCTCGCCCGGCTCCCTGAATCCTTCTCCGTCCCTCAATCTTGCAGCTTGTTAAATGGAGCTTGCTTGAGGCTTGACAGCATCCCTGTGTTACACTTTCCCTCAAATATCCTCCCTCTCCCTCTCCCGCTCCTGTCATCTTCCACCAGTGAGCCGTCAGCCTTCCTCTCTGTCTTTCTGCTTCACAGCGCTTCTCTTTCACCCTCGCTGCCGACAAAAATATTCCAATGCCGCTCTTTGAAACGTTAGGCTTCATGAATCTACCAGACCTTCTGTTTTATCTTCTAGTCATTAGTGGACTCTCCCCACCCACACAATGCACGTCGGAGATTCGTTTTCAAAGCTCCCTTTTTTTTCTCACCCATAGCCGAGCGTGCTAACCTTGCGTTTCCTCTGTGTCTTTCATCTGTTTAGTGCTGAGTAAAGCTACTCAAAATGTCATACGCCATCCTCCCAATTATTTCGGTGCATTGTCTCGTCCTCTGGACAGTCACATACCCGTGTCCTTTATTGCTGGGCGCCCTTCACTGTAAAGGCCATTTGTCAGACATGGATTACATACTAGCACTCAATATTTTTCTACCTCGTCTCCATCAGTATGCCGGTCATGCCTCTCCTTTCTCTAATCCCAGTAAGGAGCCCCACTTTGCCTTTTTTATATTACTGTTTTTCTCCTTTTCACTCAAGGGGAAGCCCGTATCCTGTCGTGCCATTGAAAGAACAAGCCTGTTTCATAAAATGTTATTGCATCGCAGACCACAATCTATATAACTGTTTACCGACCTATTCAGTTTTGCATTACCTCCGGTATTTTTCTAAACTCAAGAGAATCCCTCATAATAGCAGCACTCCAGTCGACCGCTTACTCATTTCGCCAAGAAGCCAAGCTGCATTCTCAGATGACAGGCTTATTAGCAGCAGCGCCGTTCGACGTGCTGAGGACCACCCTCTCGCCAAACTGACAAGCCGAATGGTGTTTTCAGCTTTGCATAAAACGCACTGATTGTTGCTTGTCTCTCCACTTGTGTGGAAAGCTCTCATTCTGTTGTCAAAGGCACCACAGGAGAGCGAATAAACCATTGATAAACAGGTAGGCGAAATCAAGGATACTCCTTTACTGTCTAATTGAATTATTTGTATGGAAAACAAAAGGAGACAGAATACCGAACATGGACTTGAGATAATTGTGCAAGAGAAGAGAGAGAGACAGCAGGGACGAGTGGCTCTGATTTAGCACATTTGCATATAGTATGTCTCCGGCATACGGAAAGCATGTAATGAGATTTACAACATTTTATCTCAGACCGTACAAGTGGAAATGGAAAGTAATGGCAGCCCTTGTTTTGAGACCAACAGGGGTGTTTTGGACATGCTGTGGATGGATTTGAACAAACTCTCAATTGTAGACATGCTGTAGCACATCCTGCATTATTTAGACTACAGACTAGCCTGGGTTTCCCCACACTGCCTTTGTGCAGCGCAATTTTATTCTCGCTGTTAGGCAGTCTGGATACCATGGACAAAATTTTCGCCTCAGCGAGGGACAAATCATAGAACGGGGAGGGAGCAGCAAAACGATGACGAATGTATATGCGACACACCGAAGCAGTTTGTTTATACCTATGGATCAAACATGGCAGCAGACGTGAAGTTATGTTCTCATAGGTTCAACCGTTATGTTTTTTTTAGCGCCGATGCCGATACCGATCTTTTGAAATCTGGGTCGGCCAATGGCCGATTAATGCTGCCGATTTATTTTGGCCGATATTTGCTTGGTTTTTTTGCTTGGTATTTGAAAGATAAAATGTAAAAGAAATGATAATTACTTTAACAGACAAACTTTCTCAACAAAAACATTTTATCATTTTTGTATTTTAATGTATTTCCTGAAATATGTCCTGAAACATGTTTTTTTATTTGTTTTGTTTGTTGACAAAGACAAATGGACAAACTAATTATCACAAAAAGGAGAATAAAAAAACTTTAAATGATTTACATTTTTTATATATAAGATTTATTATATGTTATTTAATTTAACTTCTAACAATAACGTATTTCACTAGTAAATTGCTGTTGAACAACAAACAACCACCAGATGGGAAAATTATATTTTACAAAAACTTTAAATGCACCACAACGCACGTCCGTCTGTTGTTCTCAGACAGCGGCATCCCTTTTAGTCTACAGTGAAATACAGTCACACTTAGGGTTGGGTATCGGAGAACCGGTTCCATTTTGAGAACCGGTTCAAAATGCCAAAGACCGGGATTCGATAAGACACACGCATTTCTGATTCCTCTTATTGATTCCTTACTTTGATGCTCACACGCGCGTTGTGAATGGGAAGTGAGCATTTGTTTACTGTTGCATTGATCTGCCAGGACCTGCCTGCCGCACATGCGTTGCAAGTTAAATATTTACGAATATTTAATATAAATATTTGCAGAGCGCGGCAAACTTTTAAGCTTTTCAAATGATGCACCTCCAATATGATGAAACATTTGCTTTAACACGGGTCAATTTGAAGGAATGCACGCGCCGCATTTGATTCGGTGCGATCTCTCAGAAGCCGTACCACAGCTTTCCACACACCTACACGGCTTTCCATACACCACACGCTACTAGCAGCAGCAATAGCAGTCCCTCACACTCAGGTACAAAACACAGATGAGCAGACATTCGTCTTCGAACAAGAGCCGCATAATTCTGGATAAAATGAGAACCAGTTTTGTTTAAAATAGTTATTGTTGTGTTATGTTTAAAATGGAGATCATGAATAAAAACATCAGACAATTAATGACTCGAATCTATGTATTATTATTTTTTATGAAAACTTGTTTGATACTCCATAAATTCTTTTTAGTTAATGGATGATTCACCATTTCTGAATGAATCTTTTGAATGAACGATTCAACGGAAAAAAATACATTTAACACTCACTTGCTGCTTCCTATTGGTCTAATAATGTAATTAACATAATCTTTATTTGTAGAGACTTCATTCACTTTAGCCATGAAGGGGAAGATGAGCAAGTAGACTCACTTAACCCTGTTTGGCCAGCATTTTTACCATGTTTAATCCAGCTACTAAGTAACGTTCAGTGTTGTGCCTGAACGCGTTCGAAGACGATAGTTCATGAACGCGTTCATATTTGGGCGAACGTGAACGGAACGTAGTGTACTGGCTGATGAACGTTACCTAGTTAATTCTCGGTGTCCGTGAACGCGCGCTCTCTGTCAGTTTAACTTCGTACAATAGGGTGCCAGATTTCTGTAGAGCCCTCCAGGCGAAAACCTGGCTAAAACACATGTAAACAGGCCTTAATATGTAGCGAAAAAAAAACACCCAAAAATCTTACATAAATGTGCAAACTTTGCCCGTCAATAAAATAATTGTTGTCTGTGTTTGTATATACAGCCTTGGATATTTCGATGCAGCCTTGGATATTGTTCTAGTTTACAACGCAAATAAATCTCTGACCCATTGTCATCTTTCTCATCTAATTTCTTCGCTCTACATACATCATCTGGTATAATTGAAATGATTGGCTATTAGCTACGTACAGGCGCATTTGATAGACATTCGTAGCACCCAATAAACGGCCCTGGGCATTCGTAAACCACGCCTCAAAATACGAGAAAATGAACATGTGGTTCCTGTTGCAGACATGAATGATGCCTCAAATTGTGACTTAAAAATGATCAATTTTCACCTTGCAGACACTGAAAATGGGTGGAAACATCCCACAGACCCATATCTAAGGAACTTTTAGTCTTGGTTTCCATTAAAGTTCCCATGTAGTCAACAGTTTTATCCCTTAAAACTCATCGTTGATCACCAAAACGAGATATTTAAAACTTTTTCATTGAAAAAAAATCAAATCTTCATGCCTTAAAATAGCCTCATTTAGTATACGCGGTTCTATTAATATGCAAATGAGCACTCACTCCACTCACACACAGCAGCTCACAAATCCACTTGTTGACGATCACACTTTGACGCTGATTGGTTACAAGGTAGTTTGAGACATCAGAAACACCAGCAATTTCATACTGCTTTTTCTGAGACTGTCTTTGGTTCTAGGAGAAATACTCAGCTGGTGTTGACACATGAATTTGCACATGGTTTGTCTTAAAGTATATTAAAAACACCACATAGACATACAAACAACATTAAAAGCTTTACTTTTACCACAGGGGGACTTTAAACCCATAATTAAAAAATATATAAATTTGCTTTTTAAGTAAATACTATAGTGTAAGATAATTGAAAATGTTTAATAGTATTGAAAAATATGTCTTACCACTAATTGTTTTGTTTTGATTTAAGCTTAAAACTCACTAAATTTTGTATGGAGCCCTAAAGGGACATAGTGACGAAAAAAAAAAAATTATGGGAAGTGTGGAAAATGTATGCGTCGATACTTTTCTGTTTGTTCCCTGAGAAACTTTGCAATCACTTGAAAAACCTTTGCGCTGCCTCGCAAGACGTCTGTGCTGAGAAACGTCCCGAGAAACATTGCATTAATGTTTTGCAAAACATTTGCGAAATGTCATTTTTCCTTCTACCTCATATTTTTTACCACGCTCCAAAATTTCTGAAAACAAGTCTTAATATTTTATGCAATTTTGCATCTTTATGGATGTTTATATATTTATAATTGAAGTCAAGACAAAAATATTACTTATGATTCACACTGTAAAATAACGACGATTGCACTGATGTAATGATAAGTTTTGCACAGGTGAATTGGTGTAAATATTATGTGGGAATTTTTCAATATTTTGCACATTTGCCCATGAGTAAAGAATGAGAACATGAATGAAATCATAATCTAGTGGCTTCATACTTCATGTGATTTTTGAGGGCGTCTGAGTTGCCCGCCATTCCCCGTCAGCGCCATTTTCTTCATTACATGAATGTAGAGGATTATCATTTCCGGAGTTGACATTAATTACACTCATTACCACTGAATAAACAAATGAGTGACAGTGCCAACATCTTAATCATGCAGCAGAAAATAGAAATAAATTCACCACATTTCAAGCCTCTTTAGCACCCACTGGTTCTGCTTCGTTATGAGCTTTCTGAAGGCCAATTAACCACAGAATTAAAGCACCAATTAAAAACCAGTAGCCAAGTTTAGATGTAGTTAAGGAAAATAGTGATCGAGACTTCATCTATTTTTGTTAACTGTTGATGTATGCTACTAGACACCATGCTGAAAGTAAATTACTAATTTCAGAAACTGGCGTTAACACAAGGATTCTTGATTTTACTCCTTAAAAATAGCAGTGCAGATCAAATATTTCGGACATTGAAAAGATACAATAATATGACTTAAAAAAGTCTAGTATGTATTTATCAAGAATTTCTTGGAGATTAACCTAGATAAAAAAGGGTAATGAGGAGACCAGCACACCAGCAACTCATGCAGTAGAAACCAATGTATAAAACATCAGCTTTTTCCTGACTGTGACTGTATGGACCTACTGTAGTTTCTGATCACCCAGTAGGCATTTGTTTAAATTTAGTTAGTTATTTCAACAGGGAGATTGTGCAAAAAACATGAATTAAAGATGCTTTGCGCCAGATTTAGCTTAAGCTAGTTTCCATCTGTAGTCCCCTAGCAGGTGAATTACAATACACACTGTAAAAAATAATCCTGTAAAAAAACAGTAAACTACTGGCAGCTGTGGTTGCCAGCATCATACTGTAAAAATACGGTGTGTTACTGTTTTTTTAATTAACAGCTAAACACCGTATTTTCAGCTACAGTATAAAACTTTAATTTAACAGCTATTTGCTCTACCACAAAAACAGTAACACACCGTAATTTTACGGTATGATGCTGGAAACCACTGCTGCCAGTAGTTTACCGTTTTTTTACAGGATTATTTTTTTACAGTGCAAAATATACAATATAAAATGTAATTAGTCACTCAAATTAATTATTAATTCATTCATTCAACCATTCCCCATTACAACCATCAGTCCAAGTAAATCATACCAAGATTACTACAATAAAACATCACTAAATGTCATATTTACATACAAGGTAGAGGTTAAAGGGATAGTTCACTTTAAATTTGTTTTAGCTAACCAAATAACAGCATTTATTAGTAATGCAACAGTGTAAAAGTCTTTGTCACTTTTAATCAATTTAATGCATCTCTGCTTTAAAAAGGATTTAAAAACGTGTAATGTTATTCACTTTAAGAACTACTACGCAGCTAAAGGTGTTTTCTTTCTCTATACAGACTATGTCACTGACCCCTTTTACATGTAAACATACATTATATTTACCACACGTCCCGTGGACATAAAGGACGAAGACACCAGGAAAAGGTAAAGGGCAGAAGAGAGGGACATTTAGAAGAGATATTGGCTGAGAGTAAAGAGGCAACAGGAAAGGTGACACAGATGAAAGGTGTTGTTGGGACAGAGAGGTAAAGATGGATGCTCACGGAGAACAGATGCCTGAGGTTTCTGCAGTAACATTGAGTATGAGCTGAGGAATGCAGATGATTTTATTGATGCAGGAGCAAAGCGAAGCAGATCAGGACTTATTTGTGTCTGCCTTCTGTACCACATGCTCAAAGTTTGCCAGATGGTTCATGAATAACAGAGAATCGAGCAGGTTGCGGGAAAAATAAATAAAGGAATGCACACAGACTCTTTGGTTTACTACTGAGGCCAGAAACATACTTTATGCAAATAAATGCTGGGCCAAAACATTCCCATAATACAAAAGTAAAAATACTTCTTCTAAAAGCAGCTTAATGTGAATAAAGAACTGCAAGTAAGCCATTTTAGGTTGGATTTTCAAATTTCCATATGTTATATACAGCTATTTATTTGGGGTGGGGAAAAAATTCGATTCTCGATGCATCACGATGCGGACGTGGACGTATACCGAATCGATTCACAAATATCCCAAAATCGATTTTCCAAAAAAAAAAAAAAATATATATATATATATATATATATATATATATATATATATATATATATTTATAAAACGTAATATTGACGGAACGCGAAGACGGAAGTGCAGTGACCGTACCGTCTGACGCGTGCACATAACAGAGACGCGATGGCGCGAGATCCAAACACCCTCCTCATTAGGTTAAAAGCTGACGTGTGGAAATATTTTGGCTTCTGAAGTTGAAGGGGAAAGGAACTGGGCAAGAGCCACGCTAGTTGTAAGCTTTGTAGAATAAAACTAACGACGGAAACACGACAAATATGACTAGCCATATGACACGTTTCTAGCCAGAGGAGGAAAAACACTCGGCTGTACCGGTCGTTATAATATTAATTTACTACAAGTAAGTTAAAGTTATGCTCCTAGTTCAGGCACACGTTTATTTTCCTGTTGGTTCTTTGGAATGCTAATAAAATATATTGTACATTAATTCTTTATGGGTCATTACTTTGTACATTTAAAGGAAAGTATTTATAGTCACACACACAAAAGATTCAGATAATCGATTTGTAACATTATAAATGTCTTCACTGTAACTTTTGATCAACTTAATTTAATTTATCCTTGATGAATTAAAGTATAGATTTCTTTTTTCTTTCTCCCAAAAAAATTAAGAAAAATTCTTACCAACTCCTAACTTTTGTTTAATGTTACAAAAGCTTTCTATTTCAGATAAATGCTGTTCTTTTGAATTTCTGGGTGATTCTCTGAATCGGGTGCCCTTCAAGCCCCACAAACTTGCTTCAAAGATTTTCAATTGAAGGAAATCACAAAATGCATTTTAATGCTGTCAATTAATAGAACCAGGTGCCTTTGCATTATAATGCAACACAATTGTTCAAAAAATTATTTAAAGATAATGGTTTGCCTAAGTAGTAGACAACAAGCATGTTTGCATGTCTTCACTAACCATCATTACATTTTCATTGAATATCAAACAAATAAAAAGTGCAATTAATACCAAAATGATGCTGCTGCTATTATAATCATATGTTGGTCTAGTGTATTTTTGTTTACTGTTGTAAAATGGAAAATCAATAATCGCTGAATCGAGAATCGTTAATAATCGAAAATCGACTGTAATCGAATCGGGACTTCAATAATCGTAATCGAATTCGAATCGGGAAATCAGACAGATTAACCACCCCTACTATTTATACAGCTATTTTTTTTATTTTGTGCCTATAGGGGGCAGAAATAACACACTTTCCTTTTGCATTACCATTATGATGATAAACCTTAAAGAGATAGTTCACTTTGAAATAAATTTTTGGTATGTTTTAGCTTACCTCAAGGGCATCCAAGATGTAAGCGTCTTTGTTTCCACAGTATTTTCAATTTTGATAATTTTAGGTCAAACCGTTCTCATCTGTCAGTCATATAATGGAGGTCTATGGTCACCACCTCAAAGAGCATGCACATAGAAGTCCAAATTAAACATGATTTATTGACTCGTAAATGTAAGTACAAATTGATGGCCTAAGACATGAAACGAGCGGTTTTAATTTGGACTTCTGTTTTTTTGGGAAGCAAAAGTGGTTCTTTTATGGCATCACTGTTATTTTTAAGTGTGTATGAATGTTTAAAAGATCTAATTTACTCAACAATATTTTGCTCAATGCTCTACCATCACAGTAGTTATGAATTTTTAATATCTGAAAGAGAAAACTGAATAAACACTAACGTTCAAAAGTTTGGGGTCTTAATTACTTATCAATATTGACAACAGTTGCACTGCTTAATATTTTTGTGGAAACATCACAAAAAAATTTAAAAATAAATCAGGATTCTTTCATGAACAGAAAATTAAAAAGTACATTATTTTGTTAAATATAAATCTTTTGAAACATTTTGAATGTCTCCACTGGCACTTTGGCTCAATTCAATGCATCCCCTTGCGGAATAAAAAGTATCAATTTCTACAGCATTCTAACACATTTAACAACCAATAGACATGAAATTGAGCTTAGAGGCTAAAAGCATCTGTTCATAAGATTGTACTTTGTGTTTCAGGGCTAAGACTGCTGCATTTAAATTGATGGATTTTCAATAAAATACATCGTAAATACTAAACTTGAAAGTGAGTGGTTAATAAAATAAGAGTTTGGAAGGCACAGTTTCAGGTTCTAGACCACTTCTCCCAATCTGATTAGTAGCCTACACTGTACGTATTTCAAAAATACAAATAATTTGGGTACTTCTAATAACACTTTCCAATTCTTTCCAAACTATTTCTATTGCATAACTCCGAATTTCCCTCCTCCGCCCACCCATGCAATCCACTTCTCTTGCTAACAATTATGATTTGCCAGCCTATTTCTCACAAGCCCACATGCTCCACCTGGATTATGAGCAAAAATAAACACAAACACAAGTATAATCATATTATTTTCATAACTATTCCCAAAGCTCCTTCTTAAGTCAACATAGTCATATCTAATAGTTTTAGTAGAATACGGACAGAGCCTATAGCTGGCCTACATGCAATATGCATCTCATGATTATCTCATGTATTACATCATTCACAAAGTATTACAAATCCCCTGCCGCTTGAAAACCCCTTAACATGTCTAGTTTCATTTATTTATTTATTTATTTTTCTCAAATACTCGATTCTAAGCATTTGGATAAGACTAGCCATGGAAATTTGGTTAATTTTTTTTTTTTCTGTAAGAAAGACAATGCATTTTGTTTTTTTTTGTTAATCTGTATAGAACACTATAACTTTATTATTACTTTGAACAAGCTTTTGTTTTTATTTTAAGTTTTCATTTTAATTTTAGTTTACATTATAGTCACTTTTGCATTTTTGTATTTTTCTGTATTTTAGTTTAGCTTTTATATATATATATATATATATATATATATATATTTAGTTTTAGTAATTTTAGTACTTATAGTAATTTTAGTACTTACTTACACTACCGGTCAAAAGTTTAAGATCGGTAAGATTTTTTATGTTTATTTAAAAAAAGTCTCTTCTGGTCACCAAGGCTGCAATTTTTTGATAAAAAATACACTAAAAAGGGGGTATTTAAAATACAAAAAATACACATAAAATCATCATATTAGAGTGATTTGTGAAGGATCATGTGACACTGAAGACTGGAGTAATGATGCTGAAAATTCAGCTTTTTTTCAGAGGAATAAATTACATTTTAATATATATTAACATAATAAAAGTCATTTTAAATTTTCATAATATTTTACCATATTATTGTGTTTTTTGTGTATTTTTCATCAAAAAATTGCAGCCTTGGTGAGCAAAAGAGACTTCTTTTAAAAACATAAAAAATCTTACTGATCTTAAACTTTTGACCGGTAGTGTATTTGACTTCAGTTAGATTCCGGCATCATTTAAAATTTTTAAATTAACAAATTTCACGTAAAATGTGTATTTGACCCAAAGTTGGGTTGAAACAACCTAGCATTTTTTAGAGTGTATATATATGTGTATATACAACACTGCACTAGCATATCAATGCTAACATAATGTAGATTTGTATGCAGTTCTATTCAACATGTTTAAATCCATTATGCATAAATCCACAATTTTCTCCTCAAATCAGCACTGAAAATGCTAAAAAAGTTTCTGTCTTCACCCGCTCATTTGTTTCCATGCTAGAGATAACTTTAGGATTCAGTATCTCAAACGTCACGCTACATCAGTACGTAAACCACACCATACTTTCAGGTACCCCGGGCCAGATCCAACATATTAACTCACTACACAGACACATTTAGTTTCAGATAGCGAACCCTGTGGACAGATCTGTCAAAATAAAATAAAAAAGGCTCTTCTACGCCTCCGTTTCCAATGAAAAAAAGAAATAAATCCAGCGACACGCCAAACGCGCTGCTTTCATCACAATGTAAACAATTTATTTTCTGTGAGTCGAGACGTGAGCTGGAAATCCCCCAACTTCAGCGAGACTGACAGTGGCATCTTTTAGGTGCCTAACTTAATGAGATCCTGGACTGGCGGATAAACATTCAAATTCAGTTTTGGGAGGCAAAGTGATTCGAAATGCAGTCTAGAGTAGAAACATCTGCGAGTTTAAATAGCTGCACGTTGGAAGCAAATTGAAAATTGGCTCGGCGCATAAAGCGCTGTCATTCATTCAGGCTTATCTCACCCAATATATAAACAGGAACATGTTGCTGGAACTGTATTTCCACACCTTTCATTACAATGGAAAAATCCTTCAGTGCAACAGAAGTCAACAGTGCTAGAAAGCAGTGTGTTTTCTCTGCGCTTTTAATCTTGATTACAGATAACCGAGGACGGGCTGTCATCTAAAGAGGGTCATCAACTGGCCATTATCTTGAGTACACAAATAACACTTTTATCCAAATAAACGTCTGAAAGTGGCTCTAGCTGCAACCGGAGGGCAGGGCAGGAAAAATTAGAATGAATCGCTTGCTTGCTAGTCTCATTTGAATAAATTATCATGTACATTTTATTCTGTAGTCAGCAATAATTCCTTTCCTCATCTCTCACGTTGATGTAATCGCTAAGTTTACCTTGTTAGTACATTTATTATGCAATATCACAACCCATAGTTCATAGTAAAAGGCTTTGTGGTGTAGCTTCCACATAGAGACCAGTCAAACCTATTTTAAAGGCCCCCTTTAAAACATTTTTATATATTTAATTCCATTTTTAATGATAGTCAATGTTTCTTTCACCAAACACAGTCAAATCAAGTACAAGTCAATCAAGTCAATTCCTGATGATAAAAAC
Organism: Hybognathus amarus; assembly: GCA_030378365.1. NCBI lineage: Eukaryota > Metazoa > Chordata > Actinopteri > Cypriniformes > Leuciscidae > Hybognathus > Hybognathus amarus. The sequence continues at coordinate 137,154 of JAQIUQ010001311.1, read as the reverse complement.
ATGGACCACCACACACTTTTAATCCCTCGTTGAATATTCAATTTCTATTGAAGCTTAAATCCACCAAAAAAAATCTATCTATCTATCTATCTATCTATCTATCTATCTATCTATCTATCTATCTACTCATCATCTATCTATCTATCTATCTATCTATCTATCTATCTATCTATCTATCTATCTATCTATCTATCTATCTATCTATCTATAACATTTTAAATTGCAATTCGACTTTTTTCAACTTCAGAACTTTGATTAACTTTTTGATTTTTTTTTTTCCATTTTGTGGAAATAAGCTTCAGTATGCACTTATCACATTGTGAATATAAAATGGGTTGCAAATGTTTACTTTACCGTTGCACCAATATCATGATTATTTTTGAACTATTACTTTTTTTGGCAGCTGTTGGAGGTTCAAATTTCACTTATTAGCCTCTATTAAAACCTTCCATGTTCTTTCATTGGATGCAGCAAAGACTACTCTGCTCACACATACAGTAGCCATGTTTCCATCGGTACACGCTTTTATCCGAATTAAGTGATATCGAATGAAAAATACCTTATGGAAACAGTAAAATTCGATGAATTTTCATGAATATCGGCTAAAATGAAATACGTTCGGTCTCATCGGATTTTCTCTTGAGTCGATATACGGCTAATGCGATAAAAGCTGATGGAAACGTTATTTACCGAATAAATAATGAATTGCGATTAAGTTTTAGGCCCTTTTATGGTTGCAACACGTCAGAAGACGGAGTTAATTTCCGGCCAGTCCCACTCTGTTTGCGCACACATGGCGGATGTCAACAAAGACAGATGTAAGTGGACAAAGTAAAAAAATGCTTCAACCAGGGTTTCCGTGAAGTGTCTCAGAACCAGGATCTCCCAGAACTGATGGAGGCGAGCGCTGTCGTTCCCACACTACAGTCCCCTCCGCTGTCGTCGGGCATTTACGTGCATCGGCATCATCATAGCAATGTTTATAGCGTTGTTGTATTAGGCTAACTGAAATAAAACCATGCAATCTCTAGTTATGGTGGAGGGTGTGATGTGTGATGTGGGGATATTTTAATTCCAAAGGCCAAAGGAACTTTATCAGGATGCATATTATCCTGGATCCATGAAATAAATGGCCTTTAAAAATAAAAATCTGCTTGACTCTATGGGAATTTAACATAGGGGTGTCCTGACTTATGCACCCGGTATTTTAAGGAAGAACATGTATTTATGATACATTATTCATTCACAAAGAAAATTGGTGTCCTCAAAGGTTGGATTGCATTTTTCTAATTAATGCATTAAGATCAATTTCCAAAAGATGATTTTTTTTTATTTCTCTTTTTAGGCAACTTTAGCATGGGTGTCCAAACTTATTTACATCACTGTACATAAATGATATTTCACAGCATTACCTTTTGAACCTTCTTTTCAAGCTGTACAGGACCGTTAATAGACTGCAGCAGTCAGACTAACACAAGACTCGACAAACTCTCAAATTTCGATGAACTCTGAATAAAAATAGCTGAATGGCACCGTGGAGCTGTCAACTGTCAATATTGAGCTCCTGTGATTATTTGTTTGAACGGCATCGTCTCGCTGTCTCTCTCTGTGGTCAGCTGTAGGTCAGATGATATGGCTCAGATTCTTCACAGACACAACACCATATACTGTAGATGTCTTTCTTTTGTACGTTTCGGTGAAAATCATCTGTTCTGGAGGTCTCTTCAGAACACACTCCTTTGTTTTGGCACTGTAATAAATACAGTTTATGTGTGTGTTTAGTTATGGTGCTTTAAACCCTGACAGTTTATTTTCTGTCCTTGGAATAAAACAACGGATTTGTCCCTTGTTCTACAATGCTGGAAATCAACCACGCCATGTAAACGTGTGACCAAAGCAGTGCTATATTTCTCTGGGATTTTAAAAATAGCCTGCATCACAGACGCGCTTAAATACACAAACAACAAAGGCTTTTCTTAAAGGCATGCTGGCATTTTATCATTCTGTCAGTTTTTAGCTGGGTGCATACATTATGTAACTCATGCGACTAGATAATCCATATTCTGCCAGCGGAGACCCAGTTTCTCTGGTCGCTGTAGGAGGAGGAGGGGGTGCATGACTTTTGCATGACTTTGCTCAGAATGACATCTTGCTGGCAAATGTCAAGTGTCACAACTCAGCCTGTATTTCACAAGAGCAGCTAAATAAATAAAATACAAACACTGGAAATCCAGATTGACATCTACTAGATGATAGTGGTGGTTTGCACTGATAAAAGATGATGGAGCGAGAGAAAAATGCAGTGGTATCGAAAAGTAGTTGAAAAATATTTATGTGCAATTCCCTCCTTACTTCCTTACTTCCTTCCTATCTAGGGGGAGGAGTCTGATCCAGATCCATATACCTATACCCATCTCCGCCCCCTGATCCATAACCCCACCCCTAACCTGCCCATCTCCACCCCTTGATCCCTAACCCCACCCCCAATCCTGCCCATCTCCACCCCCTGATCCCTAGTCCCAACCCTAATCCTGCCCATCTCCACCCCCTGATCCCTAACCCCACCCCTAATCCTGCCCATCTCCACCCCCCTGATCCCTAACCCCACCCCTAAACCTGCCCATCTCCACCCCTGATCTCTAACCCCACCCCTAATCCTGCCCATCTCCGCCCCTGATCCCTAACCCCACATCTAATCCTGCCCATCTCCACCCCCCTGATCCCACCCTACACCTGCCCATCTCCACCCCCTGATCCCTAACCCCACCCTAAACCTGCCCAATTTCCACCCCCTGATCCCTAACCCCACCCCTAAACCTGCCAATCTCCACCCCCTGATCCCTATCCCCACCCCTAATCCTGCCCAATCTCCACCCCTGACTCTCTAACCCCACCCCTAATCCTGCCCATCTCCGCCCCTGATCCCTAACCCCACATCTGCAATTTCGCTGCTCCATCTCCACCCCCTGATCCCTAACCTGCCCATCTCCGCCCCTGATCCCTAACCCCACCCCTAAACCTGCCCATTACCACCCCTGTAAGAAAAACAAAACACTAAAGTTGGTTAAGGTATTTATCAAATTTTTGGGCAAATAAGACACCCTACATATTTTTTTTCCCCTATTTTAAAAATATTATAAAATATAAAATTCGAATTTGTAGGGTCGTAAAAAAATAAAAATAAAATACACACACATATAACGGTGGCAGATATGGTGGCAGATTTAGCCACCATATTGCCACCAGGCATCAATTTTGACCACTACTGTTGAAAATCCCATATGGGATGGCAAATTGTTCTGTCTAAATATACCAGAATCTGTTTCATGACAGCTTCTACTTTATGTATTTCTGTTCATCAAGCATTAGGCTACTCTGACACAAAATATCTAGGAAAATCCGAAGAGCATGCAGTAAGTAAAGCCCGTTTATCTCATGCAGCGACTTGGGAGTGAATAAAAGTGCATTCACTTCGCTATTAACCGGAACCAGAAGAGTTTATTCATCGTGTGTCTCCAAAATGAGAGTTTGGAAGGCTTAAGACCTGCGGTTGCACACAACTACTAAACATTTCATAGTCAGACATTGACTTGTCAAGAACTGTCTCATCAATTTGACATTTCGATCCCTTGTGTTGACTCGCTCTGAGGACTTCTGTAGCTGGCTCTAACTCCGTATTTGCCAGCATTAAGAGTTTTTCATTCAAGATTAATAGTACTTTGATCATTTAATTCGTTTGTTTGGAGGGTTTTGAATGCAATGATGAATTTACATCTTTTACAAGAAACTTTTTATTGCCTCCTACCACACTGTTCTGTCTATCTCTTCAGTGTACTGTGTTGTGCACTGTATGCACAGAATGCCATATATTTGCTATACCGTGCATTATATAACAGAACACACTGTAACCTGCAATGCAATGCACATGACTTGACCTTCCACTTCCACTGTAACGAATAAACCATAAGTAACTCTAAACACTTAAGATATACAAAGACAGCACACAAACAATACATGGAAAATGTGAGGAAATTCAATGCCCAATATGTTGGAATAAGTCCCGCCTTCTAAATAAAAGAGCCAATCAGTGATTGGTAAAGTCATCGTTTCAAGCTCCAGTTGCAATAGAAACAGTCAAAAGTGACCGCACTGCTTCTAGCATCCGACTTAACATTGAAATCACCCGCGCCTGACACGTGTGATCGCGGCCCGGTTTTGAACGCACCATTAAGCATAAGAGACTTCCTTCATGATCATTTACACATTTTAAGTATTAAACATTAGTGTATTCAACTTTCAAATTCATTTCAAATCCACATGGTGCTTGGTAGGAACTAGAACAAACCCACACAAAATTACGAAATATGTAAAATGTATAATATCAAATATTTAACAATTCTAAGGTGTATAAAAGCAATGGAAGATTAAGTTAAAAGTTACCTCAGGGTCATAAAGTCTCATAAACAGCCAATTTAGATATTCTACGTTACCACTGTATGTTTGGGGAAAACCCTACAAATAGCCGTCTTTTCCACAGTGCCCTTTAAAACGCAAAAAAAGCCACCTGTCTTCCCCAAAGCCCTTCCTTTGTGTATTCAATCTGATTGAAGGCTCTCTGTGAGATCCTCCCTTAATTATACGGCAAATGAGCCATCACAACGCCATTAAAATGATGCTCTTTTTTCCCTCGCATTGACTAACTGTCTTCCCCTTTTTCCCCAGAGCGTTTATTAGCAATAAAATTCAATTTTGCGTTTCCAGGTTGCCAGCCTCAAGGGAGTAGAAATGCATTACCCCAGACTGAGAGAAAGTGGGAGCTAATGATTCAGCTGCATACAATCCAAGAGGCTCTCCATCATCACTGCTGAATTATTAGCCTGATGCTATACAGTTTCGTCCTGTCTGGTGGAAGTGCGTGAATGCGCGTATATCTGCGAAATGAGAGTGCAAACTGACTGAGCAGGACAAGTTGTGTGTATGTGCGTCTGTGCTATTTTCAGGAAGATTAATTGGTTACCAACAGCAGTAGATCACAGGGACCGAGTCAAACGTGTGTTTTGTTCTTCTGTTTTGACATTTACAACGAACAGCAAGTTTAAGCTAGTCAGTGAGCGCATCTCCCAATCTGAAATGTTACTAGAATACACTTTTGGGTTGCTTTAAGCGTGGATTGCCGAACGTAACATGCACCAAACATCCTCACATACTTGTAAAGAGAAGCGTTTATCGGCAAAATGCAAGCTTTAAAGGTGCAGTTAGTGGTTTCTGAGAAACGCAGTTGAAGACCGAGGACAAAAACAGTAGTAGCCCATCATCAGTGAGGGGCGTGTCCACTCATGTGGGGGGAGGTGTTTGTGAATGTGGGGGTGTGGCTATCCAGATAGGGGTGTGGTCATTTTGGATAGGGGTGTGTTTGTTTTGGTGATTTCAAACATACAGCGTTTCTCAGAAATCGCTTACTGCACCTTTAAGGGCTCCCTGCAGTTTTCTGTCAAAATAAAAGTTATTTTAGAAAATGAATAAAATGAATCTCATCCTTTATCGTCATATAGAACGTTATATGGAAAAAACGGCGCTATATTACGCACATGGCACCCTTTATCGTTAATATAACACGTAAACCCAAGGCGTAATAAATCCAATAAATCCTTTAGCGTAAATATGAGACTACCCTACCCTACCCCACACCTAAACCTACCCATCACAGCGCGTGTTATATTAACGATAACGGATGCCAAGTGCGTAGTATAGCGCTGTTTTTTCATATAGCGTTCTATATGACGATAAAGGAGGAGAATGCGTTGAATTTGATAGTGGTCATGTCAAATATAAATGTAATATAAAAAGGGCCAAGCCAAAAATAGCAAAAAATTAAGTGCTCTTTACCATTTTAAATCACATATCACTGTTTAGGAAATTAGCAAGAATTGCACAGATACTGTTGTTTTCTTTACATTACATTTACATTTATTCATTTAGCTGACGCTTTTATCCAAAGCGGCTTACAACGTGCTATATGTGTCAGAGGTCGCACGCCTCTGGAGCAACTAGGGGTTAGTGTCTGGCTCAGGGACACATTGGTGTCTTGCAGTTGATTTTGAACCTGGGCCTCTCACACCAAAGGCATGTGTCTGATCCACTTCACCATCATCACCACCCAACCCATCTTTACAAGTTCAAGCCGCTGTGGGTAAACTTGTTTTCTTTTACAGCAACAAGAGTCAGTGTTGTTCCACTCAATGTTAATGACTTCAAACAGTACATGAGTCGATGAAAAAATGTCTCCAGAGTTGCGTCTGAGTTTAGACATGAGACCAAGTCTACATGGCTAAAATCTGGACTCTGACCAGGCCAAAACATGAGCCTGTTTTAGCATTTGTTGTCACTCCTCTTTTCAGGAAGTTGCTAAACATAATATGCAGCTCATAAACTTAAAGCCGTTATGAGTAATGGTTTTCACCGTGCTACTAAAGTTCAGACACAAGAGTTGTGAAGGAGCTTGACACAGTTACTTTGAAGCCCTATGCAGAACTCGTATTGAAAATCAATTGTACTTGACTTTCAGTACGCAAACATAAAGCACATTGCAAGACATTGTCGATACAGCACAAACATGCCTCCTCATTTCTCGACTAGTAGCACAAAGCTCCAGCACACTTTGACCACTGCATTCCTTAACCTTTTCAGTCACAATCTTATTAGTGGACAGGGGCTTTTTGCAGAGTGCACTTTTGCTGAGCTTCCAGGACCAATTCCGTTATCTGCCAAGATTACCAATCTCTATTGAGTTCAGATGATTTAGATTGCAGATGAATCTGATTCATATCTGTGTCAACTCTCCCGTTTTTTTCCGGGACTCTTCCTCTATTTTACCTTGCCTAGCACTATCGATGCCATTTCTTACATATTTGCCAGTATTTCTCTGGTGTAGTTCATTACTATATTAAATGTAGAGGCCGCACTGGGTAGATAAACCAGTGGAAATGCCAAGATGCCACCTCAGCTCATTTTCATTTGTTTTAAGGTCCTGCCGTGGATTTACGGACCAATAGGGTGTACTTAAAGTTGGCCTCCAGGGTGAAAGCGATGCTGTGAAAAAAAAAAGAAGAAAATCGCAAGCAGAAGAAGAAGAGAGTATGGAGCCTAGGATTGTCTCTTTACTACATGCGAGAAAATAAATGATCTGAGAAAAAAAATGTTTGAGAGAAAAAGTTATCACACTGATAGCTAAAAATCATTTCATGAGAGAAAAAAAAATATTGAGAGAAAGTTTGTATACCAATAGCCAAAAAATAATATTTAAGAGCTAAAAAAAAGTTTAAAAAAAACTAAAAACCTTTTTAAAAAAAAAAAAAAAAAAAAAAAAATATATATATATATATATATATATATATATATATATATATATATATATATATATATATATATATATACATATATTAGTGCTACAAGACAAACTAAAAATACTTAGGTACGCGATTAATCAGCATTAATGTCATAGTTAACTCGCGATTAATCGCACATTTTTTATCTATTCTATATATCTTTTTGATTTCTTTTTGTTACATTATTTTTTCTCATTTTAATGCTCTTATCAACATGGAAAAGTGGATTAGCTTTGTTTAGTGCAAATGTTTTTTTCTGTATATTGAAAATAACATTGGAATAGTGTAAAGTTACAGCACTATATGAATAATCTCTCACACAATGTAACCACTGTCTCCAAATAAAGGGTAAAAAAATACTGACAGGTCCTAATATTGACGAGGGGAGTGGAGATTCGCATCAGCTGTATGTGTGTGTGCTTTGGCCATCATCAAGTGGTGTTTCAGACTGGAAACAGTCTAGTAGATGATAGCTCCATTCACCGCGGCCAAACACACAAATCGCTGAGTCATTGTCGATGGGACAGTTTGGCAACTTTTTAAAAGTAGAACTTGCCAATTTCAGAATCTTCAGGGCATCCGGTTCGGTGTCTCGCGCTCAAGAATCATCCCCACTCGAAACGTAACGTTACTATCTGGCCGGCTCAAGCGGCCCAAACGAGTGTGTGCGCACAAACATCCTCGCGCTGCGCTCTGAAACCCATTCATTTCAATGGCTTGCGCCGCGCGGACGTTTTGTGCTTGCTTCGACCGAAGAGCAAGCGGATCTAGCTAGACCAGAAACAAAACAACAGGCATGCCACAAACACACGTTTCGGCTTTGAGTGGATGACGAGCGCGACGGCAAAATGGATCAGGACGCATGCCCAGTCCTGTTGCAAAAGCATGTGACAAAAAGACCGTAATCACGCGATAAAAAAATTCACGCCTAAAGTGAGATTTGCGTTAACGCCGTCAGAATTCTTAAACTGACAGCCCTAATATATATATATATATATATATATATATATATGTATATATATATATTTGCGAATAAGTACTTTCTTAACAAAAAAAAATACTCTCAAAACTCAGTGCAATTTCTTGTCTAAAGTCAGGATTGCAGCTTTTACTGTGGAAATTGTGCTCCATGGCCGGCGCCATGTTCCTATTGGCCAGTCGGGATGACGTGCTCGTCTTGTCGTCAAAAAAATATATTTAAGTATTTTGAGAGAGATTTTTTTTTTCCTCAGAAATAATTTTTATATTTTTTTAATTTATATTTTATGTTCTATGAGAAAATACTTTTCTCTCAAAACTTTATTTAATCGTTAAATATTAATATTTTTTGCTATTGGTATGAAAATTTTTCTCTCAAACATTTTTTTCCCTCTCACATCATTTATTTTCTCGCATGTAAAAAAGACACTATCCTAGCTCCATAGAAGAACAGCATCCCAAGGATGGACGAAAATGAGAGAAATGGCATTAGAGACTATGCACGTAATGTAGACTATTGTGCATGTAATACAGAGATTATGTATTTATTTATCTTAATGTCTGCACAATTAATGTTTATTTAGCCTGACTCTGCCATCCCGCACCAAACCCCCTACCCCTGTATTTCAGGGATCCAAATGTTGATGGTTAAGCATCTGATTTACACTTGTTAGTGTACAAACGTCTGCATCAATGGCCCCTTAACAGACAGACTAACGCTGTAATCATGTGAGAGCAAGACCAATGTCTAGCCGATTAGAATATTTGAAAGCTGAAAAACTGAAAAATTAACATTAAAAATATGGAGGTTAATAATTAAAAAAAAAATGTTTTTGGAAAGAGTATTTGATCAAAAATACATTAAAACAGTAACATTGTGAAATATTACAATTTAAAAGAACTGTCTTCAATGTCACTTTTGAGCAAAAGCTTTTTTTGCTGAATAAACGTACTAACTTAAAACTTTTGAATTCATGCACCACTCACATTTCCTTCAGGAAATGTAACAAATCTAGATTATAGTCGCGGATCCTGTATTGGAGAAAGCAGAAGGTTCTCTATAATGCAGTGTGCTGCTGATGAAGCAGACCTGCATCAAATGTGTGTCATCTACAAACAGCTGAGTAATGCTGGCCTGTGCCCTAAAACACTCTAATGAGACGCCGGTGAGTGAGAGTGTGCTGCTGTAATGAAAGTGTGATCTCAGTAATGAGACAAAGGGAGTGTGTGTAGAGATGGTGGGATAGAGAAAGATAGTGAGTGTGTGTATACCTGCATGGTAACTCTGTTATGAAGACCAAATCTCCCACAAGGTCGGTCAACAATTACTATTACTATCATTTGGTCCTCATAAGCGTAGGGTTTACCAGGTACACACACACACACACACAAAGAGAAAGTTTTCTGTGATGGGTAGGTTTAGGGGTAGGGTTAAGGGATAGAATATACAGTTTGTACAATATAAAAATCATTATGTCTGAAAGTCCCCATAAAACATGGAAACCTGTGTGTGTTATTTGTGTCTTGGGAATATTAAGGTCAGCCTGCAGAGTCAAGTTCATTTTGACAGTATGTATAATCAAATCTTGTTTTCAAGCTTGTACCCTGGTCATATACACAATATTGGAATGTTGTTCATAATATTGAATCAAAATCTAATAAAACAACATTATATATATATATATATATATATATATATATATATATATATATATATATATATATATATATATATATATATATACATATATATATATATATATATATATACATATATATATATATATATATACAGTATATAGCCATATACATAGGGGATAAAAATAATAATTAATAAAAAAAATTTTAATTGGCCTTAAAAATAGTAGGGCTGTCAACTTTAGTCGTTTAGTCGACTAATCAGTTGAATGACCGTCTTGGTCGACTGAAATTCTTATTGGTCGACCTGTCGCACATTTTTTTTTTTTTGCCAATAGAAATACATTTTCAATGATTTACTCCCTGATATTTATTCCTTTATAAAGCAGTTATTTATTACTGTATTCTAAATATAATTAGCCTATGTTTTATCCCCAACTTTAAATGCTTTTAGGAATATTTCTTGTAACTGCGCCACAGTTTAGCGCACACACAACACACTCGGGAACCGCATGGCTGGCTGCGCTGCTGCTCGCGCTCAGTAAAGGATGTACTGGTAGGTAGTTTTGCTGTATTCATTCAGTTCAGCGTTACGTTAGTCGACAGAATGTCCAAGAAATCTAAATCTTTTGTCTGGCTACATGTTTGTGGAGGTAGGCGGCAGCTTCGTTGTGACGTTGCTCCATCATGAGCGCGCACATCGCGTGCCTATTTGAAATCAAACTTAGCGCGCAAAAGACATAAGCAGCTCTTTTAACGGCTTTATCATACTGACTCAATAGATTGTTTTCTTAATAGGTTTTTATCTGTACACTTGACTCATTTGAAAGTAGCCTAAATAATGTAACAAAACGAAATTAAACTTATATGCTATCTTACAACACAGCCTAGATTTCAGATTGTTTTTTTAGGCTATTTTGCCTGTTGTTTTAAGACGCCTAACAGATCGGCTGGACAAAAGTTAACCCATAGCTTTGTAAGTAAAGAAGAATACAGCCTGTATAAACGAGAGCTTTTGTTAGGATTTTTCATTATGTGGCAGATAGCAGTTATATTATTTTGTAGCGTGTGATGTGATCAGGTGCGCGATTGTGACTGTCAGCTATAGACCAAGGACAGAGCTCCTCACTTGCAGTTAAACAAATCACTTAATTTTCAAAGAATTGTATTATTATTATAGTTTTATTTATTTTCGAATGTTTTTCGTTGTTGTTTTATAAATGCTCTATGACAATTGTTTAAAAAATGTTAAATCAAAACATCCGCTTTTTTTTTGTTTTTTTTTTTTAGTCGGACTGAATCGCCGCGCAGACAAGACCTTGGTCGGCTGAGGATTTCTTCTGGTTGATTACAGCCCTCAAAAAATAGCAAACCTATGTCCACTCAACCTACAATCCAATTGATATACAATATGGCACATTACAGATTAAATGCATTGCCAATGTGTTTTCCTGCTGCCTTTTAAATGTCCTCAACTACAGGAGAATCCAATATTGTGGGTGGTTGATTCATTCCACACAGCGTCCATTAATAACTCTGTTGCAGAAGTAAACATGCCCACACTCAAAAACAACCTTCTGTCCAGTATGCTTCTCTTCATCTTTCCAGAACCTGTTCTGTTCAGTCTAATTTATAACCAATCCTCCTTTGAGGTTTTACACATCAATATGTTTGTTTGAACTGTAGAATAAAGGCCCAGAACAAAAGGTCTCAAATCTCTTTGTGGACTTTCTGCGGTGACTTTGGACATTGTCTTTGGATATAAACAAATTCAGATGAAAACACTAAATCTCATTGCTCCTGTTGAAATATGATGTAGAGCAGAACTGCACACACACGGCTGACTCAGACGCCTTGAGCGGAGCATGCGTTAGAAGTCGTGTTTTCCATCAACACATCTGGTTTGAAAATCTCCTTTTCGACTAAAATCTAGATTAAACTTCCTCCTTCCAATTTGTACACATAATTATGATGAGAAGAAACATGAGGTATGCCAAACAGCACGAACACACGGCCGTTAGCAACACCTAGACATGCGATCAGCTTTCTCACAAATCAAGATGGAGACTCCTAATTATCATACAGGGAATTCGATTCAGGTTATGGTTTCATTTCACAGTTACTGTATGTTTTAAAATTTTGGAGCCTTTAGAGACATACAAAATACAAATAGCACGTATGAATTTAAAGGGGTCACGAACTGGCTTTTTGAATTTAATTATATTGTTGTCTGAGGTCAACATATGACGTTCGCTTGGTTTTTGCATTCAAAAACATCAAAATGAATAAGTAATAAGTAAAAACTATTTTGCACCCTAGTTTTGAGCCTAGCTGAAAAACGCTGTTTTTTATGGGCATTCCTGGACTGAAGACTTGGAAGTAAACGCCCACTGCTGTGAGTGGATAACAGTTTGCATCTATAATGAGTTTCAACTCACCCGTCGATGCACTTGGGGGAAATTGTTTTGAAAGCGTCCAATGTTGTAAAATGGCAACCAGAATGGTCAATTGCGTACATGTTTGACCTGAGAGTCCATGCATGTTGCACCATTCCTGTCAGATCCAATACACACGGCACAGCACCGTTCTTTACTCTTAATCGCCTGCAAATCCATTCTTGTTTACAAAACAATCCTCAGTGAAATGAAGCGAACATACGACGATGTTTCACCTCATCAACTGGAACGTCATTAAAAATAAGGTTTATCTATGCAGTCTCATTGGAATCCATCAGAGTCCTATCGGATACGGTTTGTCATCATGAGGTAGGGATCTATGTTATTTAGCTAAGTGTGTAATGCACAAATCGGTGGGCGGCGCTAAACCGGCCTTTATCCTCTTTGTCGCCATGTTTCCCACTTTGAAAAACGAGTCGTTTGCTTAGGCTGGTGTCCATTAAAAGCGTTTATTGGACTCACAAGGACGTTTTCAGTTCTAAAACTTAAAGGATATTCTTGTAATATGATGACCTATTAGATGTCAAAAGCTCTAGGAAAATTTGATTTCCCATTCATCACCCCTTTAACGCATGTGCATAATTGAAATATTGCATCAAAACATCCATCCGGATGTGTTCAAGAAAACAAAATCTTCATAGTTTGTTCAACAAATCTATAATAAAAATGGAAGTTGCTGCAGTCGAAAGCCACTGGTGCTCTTTTGCTTTTCATTATAAATTACTTGAGCCTTTCATTACAAATAATTTGAGATGCTGTGGTATGAAATTGCATTGCATTTGCACATCTTACTGGAATAAAAAGTTATCCAGCTCAATTGATTTATGTGGAATCCCACAATTTTGCGTAAAAAAGGTGAATGGAAGCTTATCAAATGTCATTAGGGATGTGCCCATTCTGCCTAAAGCCAAATACTATGTTCATAAAAGGAAATTACACATTTACCCTACATAGACATGGTGTTGGGAAAAACACATTCTCATCCTTTGGCGTCATATTGGTGACTCCATATGACATTTCGTCAAAATACTAACACACGCGGCACACTTTAGTGTCAATATAACACGCAGAACCCAAGGCGTCATACAGGTGACTGGCATTCTTCGGCGTTCAGATATGAGACACAGACCCTACCCCCAGACCTAAACCTACCCATAACAGTGAGTGTTATATTATACACTGAAAGGGTGCCATGTGTGTAGTATTTCGACGAAATGTTCATATGGCGTCACCTATATGACGCCAATGGATGAGAGCGGCTCATATCATTTGTATAAGTCAAGGAGCCATATATATATACAGGATATTGAAATCGCTTTTGAATGCGCGCTCGCTTTTCACTTCAATTTTCAAATTCACAATTATAGGTAAGTGAAATTTGATGTACTGTAATGTAACCAAGACTACAACAGTAAGCCTAACCATGTCCCTTCAGGGTTCCGATAGAATGAGTTACTAATTTTCCTGTGCCTTTCCCGAATTCAATATTTTCACATCCTGTCATTTTATTGTCAACATCAACACTGGACTCACTTGTGCCAAAGACATAAATATGGATAGAATAGTCAAGATTATTTGGTCTTTGAGAAATGTTTGCGTTCATATTGTAATCACCTTGAAATATTTCCTGTTTGAGATGCATATTAGACATCTACAGAGGGGGAAAAACTGACAGACTTGTTCTGCATTTAATCTAGCTGCTGTCTAGAAGAAATGACTAAGATGTTCAAGAGATTTCATTTGTGATTTTGTTTTATGTGGCAAACATTTTTTTCCCATTCTTCAGTTCCTTACCCAGCGGTTTCAACAAAGCAACAAATTTGACTTGTCAGAATCGGCTAAATGTCAGGCTAACTATTCCATCATATCTCACACTCTCATGCTCAAGTTATCCAAGCAAGCCAACAATTAAGGCACACAACACTGCCAACTACAAGATAGCATTTGATCGATCAGATTTCTCAGACTATGACAGAAGAGTTTGGCTCAAATATGCTTGGATTCAGAGGAAATTTATATAGTTTGATGTGTATTTTCTCCTGGTTGGTTGGGTTTTACTCAGCTGTAAAATGATTTAAATCTATTCAGATATTTCAGATACAATGCAACAAAAATGCATATAAATGAGGGAGATTCACCATTCCAACAATGTTTTTCTAACCTTGCAAAGTGTTCGAGTAGTTTTCTTGCCCTCAGTAAAAGAGAAATGCTGCAGTAAGACAACAACATCAAAGCCAGTCAGAACAAATGTGATGCTTAAATTAAAGCGTGGTTTTGAACCAGTGACATCTGGGGGCGGAGCTTCAGAGCACAGTGCAACAGAAATAGAAACCGAGTGACCTATAAAACGTGTCTGATTAGAGCAAAAACTGTATCGGCATTCAAGAGATTTATTGCTCGATCACTTTACAGCATCATGCCTGGCTTGGGCAAGGTGTAGGAAAGCTCAAAAAGAGACTTGAGAAGAGAAGGCGCACAACTCAAAGGCAACAGTTGTGAAATCATAGCTCAGTAATAGTGATATGTGTTGGTATTCAAGAGATCCCCTGGTTGTGCGGTTGATGTTGGATTGCTGACACCGATGCACGGATAAGCCAAACACTGTTATCATACGTAGATTCTAGCCCAGCCCTCACTGATCTATTTCACTTTACCAGGCGTAAACACCCTGGAGGCAAAATGACCTGAAAAAAGCAAACTCCTTTCATCCCTTCTCAGTTTTCTGCACAGGCTGCAGGGTGCATTAAGCCTGGGCCGTGCTTTTACGCACTGTTTTGCCGCAGTTTAGGTGCCCCAAGTTTGAATCATTACAATTGGAGCCCTAATGTGTGTGATATTTTAAATCTGTTTGTCTGCACACTGGATATGGTGCTCACTAAGGCAAAACATTCAAGTTTAAAGGGATACTGCAGGATTTAGCATTAAGCTTTGTATTCTAGAAAACCTGTAGTATTTTAGAATTACCATGCTTTCCACCCTCATACCCCCTGAAACAAGAGATTTATGTATTTTTTGTCTGAAAATAATCCTCAGATGACGCAAAAAACGTCATGTTGCGTCATTGGATAATTTTTCGTCCAGAGGCTAATAGGGGTGGTTAATCTGTCTATAATTTCCCGATTCTGATTCGATTACGATTATTTGAAGTCCGAATTCGAATTTACAGTCGATTTTCAGATTATTAACGATTCTCGATTCACGATTATTGATTTTCCATTTTACAACAGTAAACAAAAATACACTAGACCAACATATGATTATATTAGCAGCAGCATCATTTTGGTATTAATTGCACTTTTTATTTGTATGATATTCAATGAAAATGTAATGATGGTTAGTGAAGACATGCAAACATGCTTGTTGTCTACTACTTAGGCAAACCATTATCTTTAAATAATTTTTTGAACAATTGTGTTGCATTATAATGCAAAGGCACCTGGTTCTATTAATTGACAGCATTAAAATGCATTTTGTGATTTCCTCCAATTGAAAATCTTTGAAGCAAGTTTGGGGGGCTTGAAGGGCACCCAATTCAGAGAATCACCCAGAAATTCAAAAGAACAGCATTTATGTGAAATAGAAAGCTTTTGTGACATTAAACAATACAGTTCAAATGTTTGGAGTCGGTAAGAATTTTTCTTACATTTTTCAGGAGAAAGAAAAGAAATCTATACTTTTATTTTTCAAGGATAAATTAAATTAAGTTGATCAAAAGTTACAGTGAAGACATTTATAATGTTACAAATCGATTATCTGAATCTTTTGTGTGTGTGACTATAAATACTTTCCTTTAAATGTACAAAGTAATGACCCATAAAGAATTAACGTACAATATATTTTATTAGCATTCCAAAGAACCAACAGGAAAATAAACGTGTGCCTGAACTAGGAGCATAACTTTAACTTACTTGTAGTAAATTAATATTAACGACCGGTACAGCCGAGTGTTTTTCCTCTTATGGCTGGAAACGTGTCATATGGCTTGTCATATTTGTCGTGTTTCCGTCGTTAGTTTTATTATACAAAGCTTACAACTAGCGTGGCTCTTGCCCAGTTCCTTTCCCTCTTCAACTTCAGAAGCCAAAATATTTCCACACGTCAGCTTTTAACCTAACAAGGAGGGTGTTTGGACCTTGCGCGCCATCGCGTCTCTGTTATGTGCACGCGTCAGACGGTCCGGTCACTGCACTTCCGTCTTTCGCGTTCCGTAAATATTACGTTTTTATAAAGATATATATAATATAGTTTTTTTTTTTTTTTTTGAAAATCGATTTTGGGATATTTGTGAATCGATTTAGGATCGTCCACGTCGCGCATCGCGATGCATCGAGAATCGATTTTTTCCCCACCCTCAGAGGCTAAAGACTACAGTACAGTAATAGAGTCTGTCCCGCATGTTCTCAACCCGCCCATAAGGGTCGATCTCACTCACAGATTGAACACAGTGTCAGACATCTTTTTGGAAGCTAAGCTAGCAGGCTCTTGTGCTGTGGAGAAAGCTGAGTAGTAGGGGTTACTCATCCTCTTTTTCCCCGGACATGTCCGGGATTCAGCTTTTGCATTCTGCAGTCGCCATTCATTGTTTACATGCACACCTTTTGTTTCAATCTAACTGAATTAATTCTGATTGGTGACTCTGAATGTAGTGTTTACATGAATGCTAAACAAGTGATCGGTTAATGTGCGTTTTAACTAGAGCTAGACCGATATATCGGCAGGCCAAAATTATCGACTGATATTTTAGGCATTTTCCAAACTATCGGTATCGGCAGTTATAATGGCTGATTAATTAATATTTCAAAAATAAAAAAAATAAAAATGGACGAAACACGCTTGAACCATGTCATGAGTGTTGGAGTTGTATAGTTGTCCACCAGAGGGCACTCTACACCGTCCCTGTTGGCAACACTCGTTGAGCTGGTCACGAGACATAAATTGATTGAATAACAATTAAAAGAACATCCCCATCAGTTCTCTTAACTCAAATAAGCATGACAGAATTTGTAACTATCATGTCCAGTTTTGCTGCTGTTAAATAAGCCAAGAGTGAAGCGGAATTAGTTAGTAATAATTATGTTACGTTGTTACAGTGTAGTTGGCTGACTGTCCTTTTAACTTTTGACAACGTGACTGAAGTATTTCTTAATAGCGCCTGACAGTTATATCAATGAGACTAACCATCTCTTCTTGGCCTGTTATATTGACAGTGTTGGGGAAGCTACTGAAACTGTAGTTTGACAAGCTACAAGCTGCTCGTAAGTTAAAGTAGTTTAACTACAGTCATGCTACCCGTTTAGAAAAGTAGTTAGCTACACTACAAGTTACTATCAAAAAGTAGCTAGCTACATTGAAACTACTTTTGCTTTTTGAACAACTTATTATTAATAACTGAATAAGTGTCTGAGGAATGTTTTAAGTAAAATATTTAGTGTTTAAAACAAGGCAATGCAATTACGATTTCAAAGAGTGTTGTTTAACTACTGCACTCTGTTACCGGTAGCGCGTGGGCTCCTAGGGTCAGCGAAGCAAGTGCATTCTGGGAGTTGTTGTCTTTCATCCACATTAGCCAAAAATACATTTTCTGTCTTTTCTCAGTCTAGAAAGCGCCAAATTCAAAAATAATTTCACATTTCTTCTACATTCATACTCATTTTAAATATACATTCGTCTTTCCAGAGGTGAAGTATCCCTTTAAGTATCAAGTCAAGTCACCTTTATTTATATAGCACTTTATTTAAAGTACATTGTTTCAAAGCAGCTTTACAGTGATAACAGGGAAATTATGCATTTTTTATTCGGCTGAGTGTGGATTCAGTTCTGTTGTGAAGATCATCAATTATTACATTAGTTAATTTCCTCTACCAAACCCAAACTCCATCAGGTGACAGAATGGAGAAAAAACCTTGGGAGAAACCCGGCTCAAACTTATGGCA
Source organism: Hybognathus amarus (assembly GCA_030378365.1). Classification (NCBI taxonomy): domain Eukaryota; kingdom Metazoa; phylum Chordata; class Actinopteri; order Cypriniformes; family Leuciscidae; genus Hybognathus; species Hybognathus amarus. The sequence goes on along the minus strand of JAQIUQ010001311.1, from coordinate 118,764 downwards.
AACCATTTGTGCAACATATGCGATTGAGTCACGCAACAAGCTGCGTGACTCAAATCAGCGCAGCTTGTTGAGATGACATCTGATGATGATTTTTGAAGCAATCAGATTTACGATTTGTGCCTGACAGATGATAAAACTGAGGCCAGAATTTCAAAGAAACATGGCTGGACTCTTTTGGACTTGGGCCAGCAAGTAAAAACAGCAACCAACCAGAGCATTCTAGCAACATGCTGGCAACCAACAACAATGAAACACCCTAACAACCACAGAGCGATACCATGGTAACTACTTAGAACAGTTTCCAGCCTGCCGGATCCAGGCCGTTTCCAGATCTGATGAAGGACTTTCACCTGGACTGATGACAACGCAGTTCTGAAGTGCCAACCAGCCTCTCCCTATGAAGGATCCCTATACCACTCTACAGATAAAGCGTTGTGGAAATTTCGGTTCACGTACCAACCCCGAAGTGATAAAATGAAAATAAAAATCTGTATCAAAGTGTTTAGGCATGATTTGTAGGGAATTACAAACCTGCATGGATATATTCAAACGCACATAACTATAGATTCAATTCTTAATGCACATGTGAACGCCGTTTGCATGTTAAAATCTGTTTAGAGACAGGTACATCTTAGCAGCCTCTAATTTAACAACAAATGATCATTTCAACAGAACTTTAAGCTGGAAAATAACATTTAAAGAACTTGCTATAAAACCAAACTAATCTCCATAATACCTTAAATTATATGATTATTTCTGTAAAGCTGCTTTGAAATAGGGCTGCAGCTATCGATTCTTTTTTTGTAATCGAATAATCTAGCACTTAATCGATCGATTAATCAGAGTAATCGGATAATTTGTTTGTGTTTTTAAGCAACCAAAACAAATAATGTATAATGAAAATGATAAGGTGTTTGGCTTTTATTTCTTTAAAAAACTAGAGATATTTATTCCAACTCCAACATTTGGCTCCACAAATAAGCCTATTTATTGCTATTTTTACCTATTTAGTGTTTATAAGAGCCAGTGCCAACAATTATATAACAATATAGTTAAAACAAATTACTGCAAAACGTGTTACATGTAGCCCATAACATGTAAAACTTTGAATACAAACTTAAATAGCATTTGGCCTTAGTTTTGTCTCCTTAATACAACATTACAAAAAAAGGATTGCACCTTCTGCAAATTATACCCACCTGAAAACAAAAATAAATTAATTTAAAATATCAAGCCAAACAGGTACACAAATCTGTATACAATTTATAAAAAAAATAAATGGAAATAAAACAATTATAAATTAGAATCAGACTTTTCCAAGTGTAATCTCAAGAATACAGTGAATGTATGCTGAAATTTTTGTTGCAGTGGCTACATAAAAGTTTAAGCATATGATGAATTGCCGCAATTGGTCTGACTGGTGCTCTGCCATTTATGAGGTCACATGAAGTCAAATGTACCATGTGCTATGGTGTGCTTCCTGAACAACGGTCCTTGTGAATCAATCAGATCCCTGCGTGCGTGTAAAGTGCGCATCTCAGTGCGCGTCATAGTAATTTAACGCGGCTTCAAAGGCAGATTTTTTGCTTCGAGGAATTTTTGTAATCGGAGTAACTCGAGTAACTGGAGAATGATTTTAGCCCTACTTTGAAACAATCTACATGGTTAAAATTTCAGGGCTGCACGAATATTGGTAAAAGATGGCATTGCGATATTTTATATTTCCGCGATATATATTGCGATATTAGAATAATTTCCCAGATGATTTAAATAGCTCTATTTGGAAAGAATGAATCATTGAATGACTGGGGCGGTTTTGTTATGGAGTATATCCGCATAGAAACTAATATTAATTAATTGAATGTTTACTAATGTCGTTAACAGGTTATGTTAACAGGATGCTGCACATTAGTGGTGGTTGTATATAAAGCACTTTGAGTGCAGAGAAAAGCACTATATACATGTAATGAATTATTATTATTAATGTAGTTAACTATAGTTAACTACATTAATAATAATCCATTTATTAAAGCATTTAATAAATGGATTTTTAATCCATTTATAAATAAATTCCATTTATTAAAGCCTATAGGCTTTAATAAATGGAACCTTATTGTAAATTGTTTCCGATTTATGTCTCTTGAGTTCAGTGTTGAATAGATCAGTTGTTTTAACCATTCATTAAAGTGAATCGGTTCAAATGAGTCATTAGTTCGCGAATCGGACGTTTCATTAACGGACCACGCCATATCCGCTGTGTGATTATCCAGGCAGGTTAGGACATCGCACAAGATTTCTGTCAACACGGAAAACATTTCATCACCGGATCGCATTTTTTTTTTTTTTTTTTTGAAAGTGTGGTTTATGTAATGTCATCTGAATGTGTGGAACAGCAACCAGTGGTAGTTCAGAAAAAAGGTCTTCCGACCTTTTACCGTCATGTATTCTCAAAGATATTCAGTTAACTCAATTCATTGATATGCACGAGCAGGGAGAGCAAGAGAGTTTGAAGACGGTGAGGTGCACGCGCGACCGGGACTTTCTCTCTCAGTTAAACGAGCGCAGAAGTCACTCATCGTCATCTACATCATTCACCGGTCAAGTTTGGCGGGACAAAAATGCGCTTTAGTCAGAAAACGGAAAACAGCGCGCAAGTTCCAGTCTTCTTGCGCTTGATGTTTAAACTGACAGGACTTGCAAATTGATAAACTCTCACTATGATGGTTAAACTTTGCATTTAATCCGCAAATCACAAGCGTTACGGGCCGGGGAGCTGCTGGCACGCAGCCTACTGATCACGAATCACGGATTAACTACGATTCCTAGTGACATCGCACATTCTTGCGATGTGACTATTGTGGATGCGCACATCGCGATATCGATGTTAAAGTGATGCATCGTGCAGCCCTAAAAATTGCAATAAAAATGAGGATGACTTGACTTAACAGCATAGAATTGTGATATTCGACAGGCTCAGCTATTTTTTCTTCTTCTTGGGAACACTTTATTTGCGATTTTTCTACTAACAATAAGTAACTATGCAACTACATAACTAAATACTACATACATAGTTTAACTACCAGTCATTAGAGTAGAGTATTAATAGACTGTCTACTTAATATCTGCCAACACTATTTTGATGCTCCCCAACAGACATTTGACTAACTTTAAGTAAATTTGTAAGTAACTTAATTACTAACTAAATTAGATTTAGTTGACATGTAGTTAAAAGGTTACTTAAAGTTAGTTGAATGTAAGTGGACCACACACAAACACACAATTCTATTGCTATAAATGTTGAACAGAGGAAGCTCAGTTCTGCAGGGACACCAAATGTGAGGAAGCAGCAAGGCATCAGTTGAATGACTCACTATGATGAACGAAAGGGGGAAAAAAGTGGTAGTAAGGGAATGGGGAGAGGGCAGAAATGGTGGGAACAAGGCTGAGATGAGGATAAGAAGACTCCAACACCATAAAGTGAGAAGGTGAAGGAGAAGGAAGTGTAAACGAGGAAACAACAACGATAAAGAGCACAAAAGCCATACATTGAGAAGGTGAGGGAGGGAGAAACAAATGGAAATGCCCTCCTTCCCATGCTGGAATATGTCATGGAGGCAGCAGGCAGGCTTAGAGTCCCAACACTTGAATTCAATCAGCCTGCGTGCTGAATCCCTTCCAGAGAGGGATGTGAGAGGCACAACCATCTGTCTCTGCTCTGATGTTTCTGCCGTCCACGCTGTAAGCCAGCAATTACAAGGCAAAGCGGCAAGCTGGCCTGGACCGACATAGGAGCATGGACGAGCCACCCCCACCCTTCTTCTCTTATCCCTTTAACAGGCCTCTCAACCGTTCAGTAACACACTTACAGTTAAGAAATCCAGTCAAGAAAACTTCTCTATTTAACTTAACCCGTTTGAGGCAACTCTACTATTAATGTGATGCAACGTTTGGGCTTTGAATAAGAATTTATTTTTATTTTTAAAAGTCTCTTATCAAGCTTTAATTTGAACAAAAATACGGTAAAGTAACTGTTTTGATCCTTCAGAAATCATTCTAATATGCTGATTTGCAGCTCAAGAAACATTTCTTATTATTATCATTGTTAACAGTTAAAGGAGAACTCCGGTGCAAAATGGACATTTGGTCTAATAAAACATCGAGTACCCAGTCAATCGCTCTCTGAGATTTGTTTTCGTGATAATCGAATGTAAAGTCTTTTATCTCTAAAAACTGTTTAGCGTATTATGCTAGTACTAGGGGCATTGACTAAGTAAAAAGAAATCGCTAGTTTATACCACAAACAAGGCTCAAAATTGCCCCATACTAACACAGTAACATAATGAGGGTCTATACTAGGGATGGGCATTTTTCAAAAATATTGCATTCGAATATTCGGGCTCATAAAAATCGAATATTCGAATATTCGTTTATTTAAATTATGTTAAATGAAAAAGATGTTTTTTTTTTTTACGTTTTTGTCACCATTTCTGGACAAGCTTACAATTAGGCAATACACAACAAGCTTACAATAGTAATTAAAGTTTTCTTTTAGTTGAAAACATTAAACAGTAGGCCTATGTGTAAACAAAATATATATATATATATATATATATATATATATATATATATATATAAAGCATTATTAAAAGCATGCTCAAGCAGCGCGAGCGAAAAAAAAACCTAATAAAGCAGATTGCGTCAGATATCGTACAGAACGTACACATATACACGCACGCTTCAGCAAATGATTGATTATCGTCTTTATATTGTTTCACGTTTATGTTGAGAAAAACAATAATATCTAACGTTACATGCAGGGGCGCCGCCAGCACTTTATGCTCGAGTGAGAAAGACGCTGCGCTGACAGACGTTTCAGAGACACAAAGAGAACGGTGTTTCTAAAAGCACTTTGCATTTTCTGTTCTTAAAACGGTCTCCCTTAACGAAACTTAAAATAAGTGTGTCTCAAAATCATTTTGCTATTAGAGAAGTTAACATCTTTGATCAGGCGGGGTCCAGCTGCGCTTACCTGCAGTCATGATGCAGTGATGAACAGCTGTCTTTCCTCACTCAACTGTTTGGATTTCATGTGATTTCTCATGGTGATGATATCATAACTCAGATTAATTAATTAATTTGATCAAAAGTAATTCCGTTTAGTAAGAGCCTTTTCAAGTAACGTTAATTCCAAACTTCGCGAGGCAGACAACAACATTATTTGATCAAATACAGACAACTTGTTAACACACTCCACAGCGCCATCCAGTGCATTTAATTGTAACTGCGAGTTAGTTCTTAGAATATATCACTGCATTTACGGCCAGCAAAGCAACGTATTCAAAATTCGAATAGTATTTCAATTTTTCGAATAATAATTACATATTGAATATTCGAAAATTCAAATATTCGTGCACATCCCTAGTCTATACATGCAAAATGAAGCATTGAGAACTTTGTAAGTGGACAGACCGTTTAATAAGAAGATACTTTATAAAGACAGTTCACTTCGTGTATACAGACAGGAGCCATCTTAGAATAGTCTCAGATAAGTCAAACCCCCGAATGCCGTTCATACAGTTCAGAAGTTCGCTGAACTTCATACAGTTCAGATCACTCAGCACGTCGTTCGTGGATTTGACTTATTCGTAACTGTTTTCCAAAGATGGCGCCTCCTGTATACACGAAGTGAACTGTCGTTATTAGGATGTCACGGTACCAAAATTCCAGTAGTCGAGTACCGAATACTCATTAAAATGTCACGGTTCTCGGTACCAATTTCGGTACCACAACAAAATTAGTTTTTTTTTTAATTTTATTTAACTACTTGAAAAAAATATATTAAATTAAATTCAATCACTTTATTATTTATGATGGTACATTTATGAAAGCTTTGAAGGCTATAGCATGTTGTTTAAACGAAAATATTGATGATACTGAGAAATATTGTTTATAATAAAAATCAAGTGAAAAATACAGCATTCAGTGGATTTAGGCTACAGTAGTATTTTTAATAAATGGAGACGTAGTTAAATATATTGTACAGTAGCCTAATATAATTATTTCTGTCCATTTCTTTAAGTTAAACCAAACTTTTATTTTGACGGGTTGCCGTAGAGACCTTTGACTTTCTGTGCGTGTATGATATATGATATGATACGACCCTATGGATATGATGATAGTTTTTCTCAAATGAAACAGTAAAACGCTTATGAAGTGACTCTCGAAGATGGAATCATGAATCATGTCATCATATCGTGAGGCAGCAGAGACTGAAAACAGCGCGAGCGTCACTCTTGCTTCAGTGTTTGTGTGTGTGTGTAGAGAGAGAGGTAACGTTAAATGAAACTGCGCGTCTGCGCCGTTAATTCACATAGAGACAAGCAGAACATGCAGGGTTCATATTTAAACGGTAAAATGCTCATGAAGTAACTCTCGGAGATGAATGGATCATGAATCATGTCATCATATCGTGAGGCAGCAGAGACTGAAAACAGCGCGAGCGTCACTCGTGCTTCTGTGCGTGCGTGTGTGTGTGTGAGGTAACGTTAACGTTAAATGAAAGCGCGCGTCAGCGCCGTTCATTCACAGAGACAAGCGCAACATGCAGGGTTCATATTTAAATAGTCGTTTTGCTGTTTAGTATACACAGAAACCACATCAGCAGCGCCGCTGCTTTCATGAAGAGGACGCAACTTCACGCCCTTCGTGCATGCATGCGCATCCAGATCCGGGTTTGACCGGGTATTCGGTACCACCGGCACTTGGTACCGTGACGTTTAAATTTTTTTAGTACCGACTTGGTACCGAAGTACCGAATATTTTGACAACACTAGTCGTTATAAAGTATCTTCTTATTAAACGGTCTGTACACTTAAAGTTCTCAATGCTTCGTTTTGCATGTATGGACCCTCATTATGTTACTGTGTTAGTGTGGGTCTATTTTGAGCCTTGTTAGTGGTATAAACTAGTGATTTCTTTTTACTTGGTAAATGCCCCTAGTACTAGCATTATACACTAAACAGTTTTTAGAGATAAAACTCTTTACATTCAATTATCATGAAAACAAATCTCAGAGAACGGTTAACTGGGTACCAAGGTTTTATTGGACCAAAGGTTCATTTTGCACCGGAGTTCTCCTTTAATATATGCTTAATATTTTAATGGAAATCATGATGCATTTTGTTTCAGGTTTATTTGATGAATAGAAAGTTCAAAAGAACACCTCAAGTGCCACTTTTGCTGAATTTAATGCACCCTTGCTGATTAAAAGTGAGATTTTTTTTAAATAATTCAAAAATCTTAAAACTAAAAGAAAACCATTACTGATCACAAACCTTTGAATGGCAGTGCAGAGGAATACCTTTGTCGTTTTAGGATGCAATCAGCCATAAACAGGTGGGTTTGTAGTTTATGATTTTTTTTTCAAAGGCAAGCATCAAGCATTATTGTTTGTTTAAGGCATAAATCAAAGAGAAGGTGTATGCTTGGAAAAAAAATTCAAAGGGATACAAAGAATAATAGGCTTAAGATGTGTGTTCTTTACAAAAAATGCATTATTTTGGTTATGTAAACATATATATTGTAGGATGTTCAGACTGAAAAAACAAGACAAAATACTGATTAAGAAAATGCTGAACTTAGGTGTGGATTGAAAGCAATCTAGCAAAGTGAACTCGCATCTTTGCATGCTTTCAGTCACACATATTATAGGATAATGTATTTCTTATTGCTTTTCGTCTCCAAACAAAATACCAGATGAGAGCAGGTCACATTCACAACATCTCATGCAACGCATACTGCAAATTCAGTGCAAAGTTATGGTTGCAAATCTAAAGGGAAAATACTTGAATAACAGTGAAAATGGCGTCTTCTTCCTTAGTCATGACCTAGCTACAGTGGTAAACAGCTGTCACTAGTTCACATTGGTCCTCACGTTGATGTTGCACAGTACCATGTTTGGACACAAAAGTACGATGTGAAAAACGTCCTGTGGGGTAAAGGGAGGAACAGAACTCTCGGGTTTAGACCAAAACAAGTGTGAAATACAGCAACTTGAGTAGCTGTGCTCATCTCTCCCCGTCAGAGCACAGTCCCATCTCTAGGGATAGTTTTTTGTCTTTGAGATGGGCCGTGTTTCCTGACTAAAGCCCAAGAAAACAAGGACAGAAATTTGCACTTTTTGTATTAAGGGCACTTCAGAGAGTAGAGGCTGAGTGTGTGAACGCTTCTGCTAAAAAAAAGAAAAAAGAAAAGCATATGCATTATTTACTACCTGCCTGTGTTCCTCTGCTCTTCACTGCTTAGACAAAGCTCAGCAGAGAATTGAGTGTGTTGAGAAAGAGATGAGGCTTGATGCCTCTTCTGACCCGCTTTTCATTCTAACGTCATCTTTAATGCAAGTCAGTCAACTCGGCCGCCATCTTGCATGTTATTTTAAAGGGGCTATATGTAGAATTTAGAAACTCTTGTTATTAGCGAGAACAAGTGGCCGTTAAGTGAACTGCAGCCAGCAACTTATTACATCGTACTTGTGCTCACGTAACGTATAAGAGACCAAACGTGATTAATTCAATGCCCCAATCTACTCACAGTTAAGTTTTTTGCCATTTTGCATAAAAATAGCTAGAAAACAGAAAGCTAGAATACTTTGCAGCCATTTACTGTTAACGAACAACCCAACATCCTCCACACACTCTAAACCTAGCCCATTCTTATCCCAAAACACAACGATTTTGGGCACACTTTAATGTCAGTTAGATGATGCTATCTAACCCTAACCCTATCCCAGACCTCAAACCCACCCGCGTCATTGTAACTAAAGGTTAGATGTACAGCGTCAAAGTAAAGCGTCAGTTAGATGACGGCGAAGGATATCATCATCTAACTGACGTTAAAGGTGCCCTAAAATCTAGGGTTGGATATCGTTTAAATTTGAACGATTCTGATTCCGATTCCTTGTTTTCGATTCCGGTTCCTAACGATTCTTGATTCCAATTCTTTTAAGTGACAGCTAACCAGTTTTAAACAGTTTTTTGACAGTTTTAAATTTAGCTAACCTTGCTAACCAACGGTCTTTCTGAAGGAAATACTCCTTTCTGAAGGAAATACTCCTTCTGTCACAAATACTCCTTTTGTCACAAATGTTGCATTTTGCCGAGATTTCGTTATTTTTGGAAAAGTGAAGCCACACTTTGGACCGCGACGCAAGCTACTCATGTTTGACTCGCGTGTCATGCCAGCACTTCCGGTAGACGCTTCTTCGTTGGTGTTGTTCAGCGGTTTCTTCTTCGGTCGACGGACTGTGAATATTCGAATTAGGAATCGAAATTAACTTTTGAACGATTTGCGGGAAAAACGGGAAAGTTAGTCCCGGTTCCAATCGGATATCTCGATTCTCGATACCCAACCCTACCTAAAACGTCGGAATGTTGACGTATGGTCAAAAGCGTCAGTTAGATGAAGTCTTGGGATGAGAATGTGTTGCTAAACCCGAATAAGTTGGCAAAACTCAAAACATTAGAAGCATTCTCTAATACGTTAGAGAAATTCAGTTTAAGTAGGCAGAAACAAAACTGGACAAAATCCTCCGATGATGCAAAAATCGTCATTTTGTGTCATCTGAGGATTTTTTGGCCAGAGGCTAACGACTACAGTCAGTAGTAGAGGCTGTCCCGCATGTCCTCCGCATCACGGAGTCTCACTAGTAGCCTAGACTTGTTGTTTAACTACTGCGCTCTGTTACCGGTAGACGTGGCCTCCTAGGGCAGTGAAGCAAGTGCATTCTGGGAGTTGTTGTCTTTCATACATATAAGCCAAAAATATATTTATATCAGTCTAGAAAGCTCCAAATTCAAAAGTAATTTCACATTTCTTCTTCATAAATGACCCATTTTAAATACACATTCATCTTTCCAGAGGTGAAGTCTCCCTTTAATTGCTCTTAACTTGGAAGTATTTGAGTAGGCTAACTCATACATTTAACTTAAATTATCATGCAATCTCAACTTAAATATTGTAAGTATTGGAAACATAACTTCAAATCCACTGTGAGACACCAATGTGTCCCTGAGCCAGACACTTAACCCCTAGTTGGCCAAGGCTCAACCTCTTACATATATAGCAGTTGTAAGTCGCTTTGGATAAAAGCGTAAGCTAAATGAATAAATGTAAATGTAAACTAGGTAATTCAGTAAATGCTAACTTGCTAATTGGTAACACAAAGCTTATCCAGGTTCAAGTTCTCAACGGGTTCGGGTCGGGCCCAGAAACCGACGGACCCGCGGTTCGTGTCGGGTAAAAAATATAAGCAAATGACTCGGGTCGAGTCGAACCTCGGGCTTAATCTTTTCCACCCAGTAAAAAAACAAACAAATTATTATAATCATCGCTGCTGTTCACCGTAAAGAAAGTCTGGCTGCTGCGTGCAAAGTCCATCGCGGGTGGCTGGCAGAGAGGAGAACACGCCTCAGTCTATCCACTGTGGACGCACTGATCTTCCTCCACGATGCCTATTATAAGCATATGATTATGTTTGTAGGCTAGGTCTATTTTGTTTCAAAACTCGTAGCCCGCCTGCTGGTTTCAAAACGCGGTCGGAAGACTAGGAAAAGGAAAAGAGAATCTGACTGCGTGAGAAACCTGACAGGAGTCCCGCTCTCGGTCGAGCTTTATACTCATTGGCGCGAGCTCAAAAGCAGCACTGGATGCAACGGTGATGCTGACCTGGCGATCTTGTTGATGGACTAGTAAGTCAACCTTTCTAAGTTTGTGCTCATTTTATTTTGTGATTTCACCGGAATGAATAGACGCTGCAACGGCAATAGACTGTACTAGAACGCGTGCGCGTCCGAGTCGGGCCGCGGGCCGGGTTCGGGCGGATAATTCATGTTGATGTGTCGGGTTACATCGGGTCGGGCTTCGAAAGCCACGGGCCAGGTCAGGTCGGGTAATAATTTTCAGGCCCGTTGAGAACTCTTATCCAGGTATCACAAATCTTGATTAGAATAATAATTGCTCAATGAGTACAGGCACATTTTACAAACTATATCCAGGGCTCAACATTAAGCTTGTCCGCTTGTCCGGGACAAGTGGATTTTTTGTAGGACAAGTAGAAGAGAAAATTAGTTGTCCAACCGGACAAGTTAAATTTCAAACAAAATAAAATGCCATGTTACTTCACGTTATGTGCCACTCGTTACGTCTATTTTACAGATTTAATTTTACCGATTTGAAACGAACACATTTTTCGCGCTGCCTGTGAATGTCCTGAATGTGACTCACAGAAAGACGCGCGCCAGTATAATGCGCATGCACAGACCGCGCGCCAGAAGTTCTCTTTCGCGCTTGAACGAACATCAACAACACACACAATTAAGCCAAAATGTCATTTGTTGAGTATCTTCATAACATAAGAGCAGTCTTATGATGGACATAAAGAGTTGTGACTCGTGAGAGAATGAGGCGCGTGTGAGATCCGCGTCTCTGTCCACAGCGGCTGCTCTTAAAGGGCCAGCTACCAATAAAGCGTTCTGTCAGTAAAGTTAATGAAAGAACAAAGGGAACAGAGAAAATTACTCACTGCTCTTGACTAAAGAACTTGTGTAGCTTTAATAAGGAGTAGTCTATATATAATTTATAATTTATGCAGCGCAGACTGTTTGATAACTTTATTCAATTTCTGTATATGTCCTACCTGTTAGACAGTTCATTTTTATCCAGACATCAATGGCTTATTGATCATTATAGGTGTTATCAATCATTTAGTTGTTATTGCTAATTTCAGAATTATCACTAATCTGTGTGTGCATTTGGTTTAGAACCAAACAAGTTGACTCATGAAACCATTTGTTTATTATATCGCAATCGCATATCACAACCGCAATATTGACCTCAATAATCGCAATATGACATTTTCCCCAAATCGTGCAGCCCTAGATAAAATTATAAATCTTTACCCGGACAAGTGACTTTTGTGCATGGACAAGTGAAACATAAATTTACTTGTCCGAAGGACAAGTGCCTCAAAAAGTTAATGTCAAGCCCTGCTATATCTGTTCTTAAACTGCTCATGCTCCACTCATCACCAGGGTTAGAAGTACGAATAAACAGCCAATATCCTAGTAATATGCATTGTAATTAGCAACTACTTCATAATGAGAACTGGACCATACATTAAAGTGTTACTGTATCAATAGAGATATATCAGGTCAAATCACCAATAAAAAGAAAAAAAGTAACAGCACTTGGAATTCCCACAACCGACTTCATCGTACAGATATCAGCGACAAAGCACAGATTTGATGGTGTAATGGGGAATGAGAACCTTTTAGATGATGAACTGCATTAACAAGAAAGCTCCTTTTAAACTGATAGCGAAACAGCAACTTGAAGTCATTCACTTTCAGTGAGTTAGACAGGGGGTGTTGGCAACTTGACAAAGTTCCAAGTGTATCTTCATGCAAATAAGAGTGACTTGTCTCACATGATTCGTCTGCTGTGAGTGCAGACAAGACGTTAATGTTACCGTAATCAACTTTACTGTTCTATATGATTTGGCTCTGCCCAGTTTAGATACTTGATTAAAAAATCATTGTCATTCTGGAGTGACTTATTCATGCACTGATAATCGTTTATCTTAATCATGATGTGATGCATTATGCACTGCTGCAACTTAACTACAACCCTTGTAGAACGTTAAAGGGATATTTCAATTCAAGTTAAGCTTAATTGACAGCATCTGTGGATCTAATGTTGATTAATACACACACCTAAATTGGGCTCACCCCTTATGTTTTTAAAAATCGAGACTGCAGTGAGAAACTTACAATGGAAGTGAATATGGACTATTTTTTACAAATTTGAGAAATTGTTGCTTTAGATAAAAGCATATTACCAAATGAATAAAATGTGAGTAATACAGTTTAAAACTTATGATTTTATAATAAGCACTTCAATTCTTCTGTTAAATCTTTTGTATTATTTGAGCTTTAAAGTAGCTATTGTCATTTTAGCAAAATTGAGTCAAATTGGTTATAACTTGAACAAAAAAGTAAGTGACCCCCCTCCCATACCAGCAAACATTTTAATGTTTCTAAATTGGCCCCATTCACTTCCATTGTAAGTGCCTCACTGTAACCCAGAAATTTAGCTTTATATTTTATAGAAATAAAACAGGAAATAACGTCTTGTGGTAATTGAGCTGAGTTTGCTGTAAATGAAGCTTAACTTGTATTGAACCAGGACTATACTTTTACTTTTAACATCAAGAAAACAGATCCCTTGCCAAATTACATGGACACAGTATTTGATGATACATCTCATCCCGCTAATTCCAATCCCATTAATTCCTCTAGGAGTGGCCCATCTCCTCCTGAAAGTGTTGCTGATCTCTCTCCACTCTCCTTCACATCTGTCTCTCCAATCTCCAGCTCAACAATCTCAACTTGTTTCTGAATCTAGTGCCCTTTTCCCAAGCATATTTCCTCCTCCTCCTCCTCTCTTTGTCTCTCTTTTTTGCTGATGAAGTGGTCGTCCTCTATCAGTCCTCTCAATGGATCACTCACCCTTTTCTCTTAAAGGTCAAATCTGCAGCGCGGAAAGCTGATAAGCTGTGTGTTTGTGACAGTGAAACAGAGGTGGAGGCAGATGTGCTCTCTGATAGGTCCATGCTGTGAGGGATGAGCACGCTCGAGAGGGACCGCGTTACAGGGGTGGCCATCAGATAAGCGGCACGAGACGCTGGCGAGACAGATTGTTACAGGGATATAAACACTTGGCTTGCTTGACTATCTGCACTCTGTCTGTGGCATTTCCGAAAAAGAAGTCATCCGGCTAGTGGGACAAATGTTAGCGCATGTGCGGCATTCAATTGATCAAAAGGGACTGTATAGACAGTCATTATGTTACAAAAGATATTTATATCAAATGAATGCTGGTTTTTTTTGTTTGTTTTTTTACTTTCTAATCCTGAAAATATATGTATTGTGGTTTCCACAAAAAAATATTAAAGGGATAGTTCACTTTGAAATTTTAATTTTTGCTATGTTTTAGCTTACCTCAAGCTTACCTCAAGGGCATCCAAGATGTAGGTGTCTTTGTTTCCACAGTATTTTTAATTTTGATATTTTTAGGTCAAACCGTTCTTGTCTGTCAGTCATATAATGGAGGTCTATGGTCACCACCTCAGAGAGCATGCACAGAGAAGTCCAAATTAAACATGATTTAATGACTCGTAAATGTAAGTACACATTGATGGCCTAAGACACGAAACGAGTGGTTTGTGTGAGAAAACAAACAGTATTTATATCATTTTTACCTCTAGCCACGTCCAAGTGATCTGAGGGGCGGGCGCTTTGTGGATGGTGTGCTTACAAGAGGTAAAAACGATGTAAAAACTGTTCGTTTTCTCACACAAACCGCTTGTTTCATGTCTTGTTTCATCAATGTGTACTTACATTTACGAGTCATTAAATCATGTTTAATTTGGACTTCTCTGTGCATGCTCTTTGAGGTGGTGACCATAGACCTCCATTATATGACTGAAAAAAATATAAAAATTGAAACTACTGCCTATTGAATACCCTTGAGGTAAGCTAAACATACCAAAAAATGTATTTCAAAGTTAACTATCCCTTTAAGCAGCAGAATTATTTTCAACACTGTCAGTAACAGGGTTTGACTACCTTTTTTGAAAAATACCATGAGGAACAACTGACATATAGATATTTTGGTAACACTTTACTTGAAGGGGTGTGCATAGAGCCCGACATGACTCATTTTCATAACCATGACATATGTCTTGAAAGTAGGGTTTATGCATGTTTATGACAACTGTCATTAAGTGTCTTTCGCTCAATTATGACATTTTTAATGCAAATATGACTTTGTTTAAGAGGTCTTTTTATGACATCTTGACATAAACCATAACATCATAACCTGTCAGTGTCTTTGTCATGACAACTTGACATAAAATTAAGCTAAACTGTCATGTGGTTGGCTTTGACATTGGCTGTCATGAGGCCTATAATGTCTAAAGTGGACCAATCAAAATAAGGTAACTGGATTTTGATTCTGATCCCAGTTTATATGTCCAATAAAGAAAAAAATGTGAGCAATGCCAAGGTGGATCAACAGTCTAGCTGTCCAGTCATGATTTCAGCTCACCTCACACTGTTTGGTTCCACTAGCATGAACTTCAGCTCCCGCGACTCAGCATGTACAATCATTCTCCCTCAGCTGTACTCTGCAACTTAAATGTGTTTTTATATCCAAAAACAGCTCGTTGTCAGACAGCAGCACCAATTTCTGTTCATCTGAGAGCAGTGAAAAGAAAGCTGAGCATGTCAATGTCTTATTAATATTCATTGCTAATTGAGCATTTACTCAACAAAGCGGGAACACTATCCTGCTAGCATCCTCGTTGCATTTTCACTTCTACATTTTGAATCATTTGCAGAGTAAAGTATTTGCAAACAATATTATACAAGGTAAAACAGCCCTATAAAAATGCACCACGGTAACTTTCAGCCAAAACTACATAAATGACATCAATTATTTTTACCACTAAGCCAAATACCGTGTGATACGAGAGGGTGGGTCTCACAAAAACATGCTTGGGGACACTTTTTCAGCCAAAAATTAGAATAAAATCAGTGATTGTTTATTTTTGACAAATATAATGCATCCTAGAAAAATTTAATTTTAAATCAAACCTAAAATAAATACAGATCACCATAGATGGTGACTTAAACTTACTTTTTTGGTACTGTTTCACTCATTTTAAATGGTTAACTTTTAAGAAATGAATGTGATTAATTATTACTAAATTCTATTCTTAAATAAAATTAATAATATTGCTTGTAATCTGTTGGCAAAAATTTTTTTGATTAGATAAAGCCGCATTCATTTCTACAGTGTGCATCTTCATGCGCTTCGCAGTAGAATGTTTTGGTAATGAGCCACATGACTAAGGGTTTCTGCACTAATGTCTCACTAATGAGTAGCTCAGCCTGTAGAACAACAATCACCATGTTTTATCCAGCATCACCATGTCGTTTCTTCTCTTGGGAAAGGTGTGTGCTCTAAGGTGCAGTGAAACTTATTTGCACAAGCTTATTCTAATAAGCCTGCCGCATCATGGAGATCTAAGCAGACATGCAAATCAGCACTAAAAAGGCAGACACGGACCGCTTTTTGCAGCTCGCATTAGCATGTGCTGCTCCGCAGCAGTGCTGTGTTAGGTGTAGTGTAACTTCTAGATAGGAATGAGCATCAGTGGAAAGTGCAGGCTAGATTTGATTTATGCTAACTAATATGGACGCTTGTGTTCGACCCCAGAATTTGATAGTGGAATCTGTACAGTGCTGACTTAATAGACATGGAAAGTATTACAGCCTGATGACAAAGAATAATCTGTGTACTGGTGCTTTAAAGAATCCACAGAGCAATGATACACTCTTAGAAGAAAAGGTTCTATATAGAACCTTAAAAGGTTCTATCAGGCGCTATGTATTTGGAATGCCGAAAAGGTTCTATACAGAAACCCTTTTCAGGGTTCTTTGTAACCAGGAAAAAGAACATTTTGGGTTCATTCATTATCATTTGTTTCGTCTTTTCCGGACCAAATACGTCATATTATTGACAGACATCAAGACCCTAAAATGTATTTATGAATGCATGTGAATAATCAGAAAATTCAGAGATATGGGGGTTAGAAAATTTATTTATCATTTTATGTAGTTAATCAATATCACATGAAGAGTGCCATTTCAGTTTTTGTCGTCTAAGAGTGTTTTTTATAAGAGTGTTATGAAGCAGTCTTATTGTACAGTATCAATGAGATATTGTTATAGTTTTTTATGTTTTGAATTAGTATATATATATATATATATATATATATATATATATATATATATATTCATTTTCATTGTAGTTAAAGGTTTAGTAATTGTGTTATTATCATTTTTATCAGTTATTTTAGCACATCAAATTAAACTAAATGAAACTGAGAAATTTTACCTTTGCAACTCGCTGAAATACAATAAGTTGTGTTTTTCCGTTTACTCAGTAATGATTTTTTGTATGGCTTTTGTTTTAGTTTACTATAATAACCCTGAAATAACTCTGAAATGAAGGACCTATAATGTAACACCAGCTACCATGTTACAAAGAAAGAATATTAATCTGCAGTAGATTTACTAGCAGGCACAGTGAAAAATGACCTTTGTTAAAGATCTCTGGTCTTTTGCTGAACCTTAAGATTTGATAACCTTTTTTGAGAGTGTGAATAGAACAAGCCTGGTTGAACATGACGGTTCGGCAAACATTCTCGACCGTGTCTTTTAATCGCACCACACAAAAGCACACACGGTTTTGTTTGTTTAGGTTCATTTCCCCATATACTATTGATTTCTTCAGGCACCCTGATGTGTTTTCTCTCTTGGACTGTTGATACTAAATATCAGTGTACAGTAATCCTAAAGTGATAGTTTCACCACTGAAGGAAAAAAAGTGAAATATAGGCATTTTTAAGTAAATTTCACATGGAATTAAGTCAAATCTACTTAAAGAAAAATTAAGTACCTTTAACTTAGCCAGTTAAAGTTTGTTGAGTAATTTTAAAAAAGTACATTTTAATCAAACAATATTACACTGACTTAAGCCATGCTTGTAAAATGTATGCTTTGTTTAGAACATCTAAGTAAATAATACAGTAGATATAGTGTAGACAACATATCTAGGCTATAAAACAGTAATGTGGTAACCATACTGGACACAGAGACCTCAATACTTGTTCCAAAAATACACAGATGACGGTAAAATTACATTGGATAATTTCTGAGTTGAAAATTAACTCCAGATGTCACAAAACTACTAAACCTAACAACAAAATCAATGACAAAACAGTGTAAATATAGCTGAAAAACTGTGAAAAATGCAACCTTCTTAATTATTCAGTGCCCCAGTGCATGATGGGAACACATTTGCGCATTAAGCTTAAATTGAGAACTTATATATTTACTTTGTTAAATTCTTGCCTGAATTCAACTGATTTATATCTACTTTACCACAGAATCATTTTCATCAGAAATTCTGTAATCATTCACTTATCCTCATTTGTTCCAAACCTTCTTTCATATATGAAACAAAACGTGAATGTGTAATCTTTTTAATATAATGAAAGTCAATGAGACGGTCAAGCGCCCAGACAAAAAGTGCCGTGAAAGCCGACATTACCACTCTAAATGCAGTTTGTTTCTTCCTGTCATTTAGACCGGCTGGAGTGAAAGCCACAGATAAAGACAAGGACAACCAAAGTTTAGTTTCAAATATTCCATACTGTTATCCATAGGTAAATTCAATCAGAGATTAGTGGAAAAGGTTAGGTAATAGTTTTGTTATTTTACATCGGGAGCAGTTCCCAGGATCTTTGGAGCCATTAAAATGTAGTCCAAGCTTCCCTGTGCCTCTAATATGGGCGACTCCTGTGACTCTGTTTAATGAACCTGCGATTTCAATGCTGTGGAACACTCGAGATGATTAATTAGGTGTATTTGCTTTAAAGTTTGCATTTCTCTGCAATTAAATGTGCAATCATACCCAGCCAGGCCAGACTAACCATCTTAGCCGAAATATCACAGTCACAACACGTTTTCATTAACCTGTTAGCAATTTGCGGAAGTTAAATTCACAACTTTGGGCCCTATCACACACCCGGCGCAATGTGGCGCCAGACAAAACGTGTTTTTGCTAGTTTCAGCCTGACGCAGTTAAATATATCACGTCCTGCGCCACGCTCTTCAAATGGCAAATGCATTTTTGCCCATCTGTGCACCCACAGGCTGCTGGTCTGAAACCAGGTGTGTTCAGGCGCATTGTGCAGTCAACAGTGCAGTATTATCAATGCATTCTCATCCCCAAGGCGTCATCTAACTGACACTTTTGACCATGCTTCAACATCCAACGCTTTAGGCACCCTTTAGCAGTCACTTAGATGACACGGTTAGGTTTAGGTCTGAGGTAGGGTTAGGGTTCAGTAGGGTCTAGAGGTAGGGTTAGGGTTAGATTACTCAAAAGCGTCATCTAACTGACGCTGAAGGGTGCCTGAAGCGTCCGTTAGTTTGACGGATGGTCGAAAGCGTCAGTTAGATGACGCCTTGGGATAAGAACGGGCTGGTATTTTTTTTATTATTTAATAGGCGCATTAGTAGTGTCTGCCTATAGACGGGTCCACAATGCACATACACTGCTTATTACACACACAGGAAATGGGAGTATGAGAGCTTTGATTGGTTTAGTGCACATTATGCCCAAAACCATAGACTGTAAAAAAGATGGATCAACGCCCTTTCACTCTCTTCCATTGGTCAGAACTACAGCCGCCAGTATACCGATATGGCGCTGACATCTTGGAACTCTGAGTCTGTGCAGAAGTGATTTCGGGAACCAGACATGACAGAAGTGGGCAGGAAGTAAAGTCGCGAAATCAAGGCCCCGCCCTCACTCTTGCAGAATCAATCGCAAAAACACACTCCGGCACTTTCTACTGAATTATAGAAATTTAGATATTAAATTTAAAGGAGCTGTATGCAAGATTGTGGCCAAAACTGGTACTGCAATCACTTTCAAATTAGTGTGTATCCCCCCTTCCCCCATGAGCTCGAGGTTGCCAGATATGCAGCACGTTCCAGCAGGAATGTAGGCTGCCACAAGAAGCTTCCAATTGGAAGTGACGAGTCCTACACAGTGAGTTTTTTTCTGTTAATTATTAATTTCAGACTTTGTAACAAAGTATTTCAGATTCATATTGAGCTTTTTGGGGTTTCGCAACGTTAGACATTTTTTATCCGATTCAGACACGTTTGTATCTGCAGCTGTGGTAACTAGAGAAGAGCTGGCAACCCGAATGCCGCAACACTACTGACTCCGTGATTGGTAGATCTGGTGGAAGGTGACGCATCAGAACAAAACCCAACTTGACAACATCAACATCAGTCAAGGGCTGTGACTTCACTTTTTAAATGACAATATCCTGGCCGGACTACTGTTGTCAGTGATATCAGTATTTGAAATGAGCATGATTTCTTAATGTCTAGTGACATATCAGGGAAAAGTTATGATTATTGAAATAAATGTCTTGCATACAGCTCCTGTAAAGCTCCAATCTCCTCAGTCCTCAGAAGATCCCAAAAAATGTCTGTTGGTGCTTCAGTGACTTTGCTCAGAGAACCTGTCAATCACAGCTGTCAATCATGACGTCACAGCACACGCATCAAATAACGAACTAAAAATAAGCTTATTTTAAAAACAAGACGCTTGAAATTACACCAGTGTGGTAAAAACTACAGTAAATGACAGAAACCGTCTTTGGAAAAAGATATTTGAAGTGTAATTTAATTGTTTGGTTTATCTCACATGCCGTTGAATAACACAGGGAGGCGGGGTTTATGACCTAATACTGAGGACAGGCCATTCGGGGCGATCAAGACATTTGGCTTCACTTTCAGGGCTTGTGTGGAACGCTTGGCCCAAAACACACATATTACTAAGGAACTAGGGACAACCCTTTAGACCATAAGCCGCAAGTGACGGCATTTTTCCCATCGTTAAACTAGCAAAAGTGGATTTTGACACGTTTTAAGTGCACTTGCTTTAGACCATGCGCTTATATCGTTAAAATAGGGCCCTTTGTGTGCAAATATAGTTACTGTCTCGTGCCAATATAGTTTGGGACAGACTCTTTTCAGTCTAACCTACAGAAAAAGTGCTTGGGAAACCTGTATGAAAAAATAATTATTTTTGCAATTCCGACACCAGTGGCATAGAAATGACACACTTAACCTTTAAACAGAGAGTGCAGTAGACAAAGACGGTTGAGGGATTTGATCAGAGCCCTGAGCTGACATTGCACATCCAAGATGAATGCAAATGAAATCAGGCAGAGCAAACGCAAACACAGACCTCTCAGTCAGACTTCAACCGTCATGCATGCGTAATGCAGCAGGAGGGAATCCAAGCGACTTCTGGAGTGCTTCAGTTACACACACAAAGCCAACTCATGAGCAAGACTACTACTGAGAAATACAAGGAGGACCTAAAGATGCAGAACACAGAGAGAGGTTATGAATGGGAATCTATTGCAGGTAGAGCCACAGATTAAACAAAGCGAGAGGCAGAGGGCAGGTCAAGATGGGATGTGAGAGATGTTTTCATAAGTGTTTTTTCCATTGCTTTCTGCTGCCACTCTAATTGTGTGCATGAAGCTCA
>JAQIUQ010001311.1:0-92500 GCA_030378365.1 Hybognathus amarus | reverse complement strand
GTCACATGTCTGGACACACACATCCAATTTGAACACTTGCGATTAAAAATGCAGAGAGTCTGTCTGAAAAGATCAGATTTGCCAAAAATCCGTTCTGAACATATCCTTAGTAGCAAGTAACTATATCCATGTGCAGACATAGGTTATGTCTGTGCAACAATTGCACTATCCGTTCAAAAATTTGGGATTGGTAAGAATTTGTAATGTTTTTGCGAGTATCTTATGCTCACACAGACTGGAATTATCTAATACAGTAAAAATGGTCATATTGTAAAATTATTACGATTTAAAATATCTGTTTTCTATAATAACATATTTGAACATATAATGTATTCCTGTCATGCAAAGCTGCATTTTCAGCATTATTACAGATACGTCTGCAAGATGTCTGTTAAAGATCACTTCATCTGAAAAGTATCTGCTGTTTACGAACATCTGATAGACATCATTAAGATGTCAGTTTAACATACATTCTAAATCATTACATCTTAAAGACATCTTCTAAACATCTATTTGACATATAACAGGAAACGTCCTATAAACGTATTGCAGATGAGTAAAAACTCAAAAAAATGTCTTTCAGATGTAAACACACATCAAATAGACATCTCTGTGATGTAAGTCTGCTATCAATGGCAGTCTTCCCAGATAGCACAACCCAGATAGCACAAGTCTATTTGATGTAATATTTACATCTGGAAGAATTATTTAAGAAATGTTTGCTCATCTGCAATACCATTCATAGCGTTTGTCAGATGTCAATAGACAGGCTGCTCAATAAGATGTCTTTAAATATGTAATGATTTTCAATGCATGTTAAACTGACATCTTTATTATGGCCCCTATTCAACATCTGACAGAGATGTCTACAGATGTATTGCAGATGAGCAAACACTCTTTAAAATACGTCTTCCAGATGTAAACATCACATCAAATAGACTTCCCAAATAGCACAAGTCTATTTGATGTGATATTTACATCTGGAAGACGTTATTTTTTAAGAGAGTTTGCTCATCTGCGATATGTCTGTAGGATGTTTCCTGTCAGATGTCAAATAGACGTTTAGAAGATGTCAGTTTAACATGCATTCTAAATTATTACATCTTAAAGACATCTTCTAAACGTATATTTGACATCTGACAGGAAACGTCCTATAGAGACGTATTGCAGATGAGCAAACACTCTAAAAATAAGTCTTTCAGATATAAGCACACACATCAAATAGACGTCAAAAGACGTACGTGATGTACGTGCGTTATCAGGGGGTGCCACATGATCCTTCAGAAATCATTTTAATATGCTGAATTCGCTGCTCAAGAAACATTTCTTATTATTATCAGTATTGAAACCAGTTGCGTTCTATTTTTGTCTAAACAGTGATGCATTGTTGAGGATTCTTTGATAAATCAGAAAGTCACAATTAATTATTTGAAATAGAAGTGTTTTCCACAAATGTAAAAGTCTTTACCGTCACTTTGGTTCAGAATTAATGCACCCTCGCTGAATAAAAGTATTCATTTCTTTAAAAAAAATAATAATAATGGTTGAATGGTAGTGTATAAATTATCTTCAGACAGACAAAGACTGTGATCAACATTTCCACAAATTATGTAAAGGTTTCTGTATATATAATCGATTGCAAACCGACATTGCAGTTTGATTATTTGAATGAGATCATGACCAATAACTGTGCTCTCTCAGGGAAAAAAAAGGTTAAAAAAGAATCTTGTCACTGGGATGGTATCCTTTCAAAAATGTACAATTAGGTACTATGTACACTATTGGTACCAATATGTACCTTTGAGATGCTAATATGCACTTTAGGTCAAAGATTTCCCCATTTGAAAATGTACCACCCTAGTGACAGCGTTTTGTACTTTTTTTTTCTGATAGTGTGGCATCAACGTCTAACTAGAAAATGAATTATAATTGGTTGCTTTAAATGTCAGTCAGGTAGTCTTTTCCTGCCTAAGTGATACATGATATTGTTAGTCAAAAATGTGGCTATGTGAGACTAAACTAGCAGTCGCTCATCAAAAGAGTGATCCAGCAATCCTTGTGCGTAGCGTGAAAACAACGCCGTTCCTGCTTAAGCTAATTACAATGATGAATCCGCATCTATCACAGAGGCTTAACTAGACTCATGCCCTGAGTTACGGTTAAAAAACAAAAGCTTCAAAGCCCACTACTCACTGTTTCACATGCTTTAGGAGCAGTCTCTGAGCTGTAGCCATTCTAACTAATGAATGGTGTCGTTGTTACCAAGGAGGGCCACGGCAAGCACATCCACTGACTTCCCTCGCCTATTCTTCATTATACCCTGCCACTGGCTTTGATCTAGAGGTAATAAACACCTTCTTTATGGTTTATTCATCGTAGCGAGGCCTCAAGTCCAGGGCAATTTGCGGGTCAGTGGTTGGGCCAGTCAGAAATAGGTGTGCGCAATAGAGAGAAAGTGTCCAGTGTTGCATGTCACTTATGTCTGTGCTTAAAGACCCGTGACAACCTAAATCTCACATGCCAATAGGCAAACATGTAAACCAGACTTGTTTACATTAAAAAAGGCTTTTCTTGACCTTACAAAGTGGCGTCAAGAGATGCTTAACACAATCAATAATCGCATTTCTCAGAAGAATCTGCATGGCCACGAATAAAGACACCTACATCTTGGATGCCTTTAAGTTGAAACATATCAAAAATTAATTTCAAAGTGAACTATGCCTTTAATTCTGCATAGCTAATAAGAAGTTCCACACGCTGAAATGAAGCACTTTTAGCTTGCTGGACTGAATTTGACCAAGAATTTTGCTGTGGCTGACTCTTCAAGCTGTCAAAGGTCTTTGTAATAAGGAGATGAATGCAGCTAGCTGTTAATTTACTTTGTGGATCCTTCTATATAATAAAGGCATCAAACGAAAATGCCTCGAAACGCAAAAGAAAACGAATTCTATTACTACATTTCTGAAGAGATATTGGGGGATGAGCACTTGTTTTCAATAAAGCCTCTGTGCTTTGTACAGTGGAGTTGTATATCATCTAGAAAATGTTCTCAGTCAATAATTCATAATTTCTTTGTGAATCAGTCTTGAAAAGCTCAATTCGTTCTATGAATACGAATGTCCCAAATTCTGTCTGTAATTGTGCTTTGAAGGTTGCTTTTCCCACTATTGTTTTTCCTAAGTGGAGAAACAGATTTACCATCCCTACAGAAAGACACTCAGAACCTCACAAACAGGGCAGGAAAAACTCATAATCGTAATCATCTCCAAAAGTCATTTATGAAGACTTAAAAACATATCACATTTTACATTGTCAACCACTTAAAGTCTGTCAGGGCCCTCTAGGCCCATAGAGAATGCTGAAATCTATAAATCCTTCTATCCATCTATCTATCAGTCATCCATCCATCTATCAGTCATCCATCCATCTATCAGTCATCCTTCCATCCATCCATCCATCCATCCATCCATCCATCCATCTATCAGTCATCCATCCATCCATCCATCCATCAGTCATCCCTCCATCCAGTCCATCTATCTGTCATCCATCCATCCAATCCATCTATCTGTCATCCATCCATCCATCCATCCATCTATCTGTCATCCATCCATCCATCCATCCATCTGTCATCCATCCATCCATCCATCCATCCATCTATCTGTCATCCATCCATCCATCCATCCATCCATCAGTCATCCATCCATCCATCCATCCATCATCATCCATCTATCATCCATCCATCCATCCATCCATCCAGTCATCCATCCATCCATCCATCCATCCATCCATCCATCCATCCATCCATCCATCCATCCATCCATTCATCCATCATCCATCCATCCATCTATCCATTCATTCATCCATCCATCCATCCATCCATCAGTCATCCATCCATCCATCAGTCATCATCCATCCATCCATCCATCAGTCATCCATCTATCCATCTAATCCATCCATCAGTCCATCTATCTGTCATCCATCCATCCATCCATCCATCTATCTGTCATTCATCCATCCATCCATCCATCCATCTGTCATTCATCCATCCATCCATTTATCTATCAGTCATCCATCCATCCACCCATCCATTCATCAGTCATCCATCTATCTATCTAATCCATCCATCCATCCATCCATCCATCCATCCATCCATCCATCTATCAGTCATCCATCCATCCATCCATCAATCGATCCATCCATCCATCCATCCATCCATCCGTCAGTCATCCATCTATCTATCTAATCCATCCATCTATCTATCTAATCCATCCATCCATCCATCCGTCATCCATCCATCCATCCATCATCCATCCATTCATCCATCTATCATCCATCCATCCACCCATCAGTCATCCATCCATCTATCTATCAGTCATCCATCCATACATCAGTCATCCATCCATCCATCCATCTATCTATCAATATCCATCAGTCATCCATCCATCCACCCATCAGTCATCCATCCATCCATCCATTATTGATCCAATCAGCCATCATCCATCCATCCATCCATCCATCCATCGAATGATTATTTGACCCTCAGAAGCACTTAAATGTGCCTGGTTCCCTGCAAACATGATTTATTTGTGCACTTTCTGAAACAAATTCTCCAAGCTGGTCTTTTCCAGAACTACTTATTTACCATTGGAGATTCCAGTTCTCATTCTCTCTATCGTGGTGCAAAGTTGTGAGTGAAAATTCATAACTTTTTTTCGTGTTTCGAGATGCTCTCTCAGATACTATTAGGGTTAGGTCTATAATTAGATATCAAGGGAAACGCTTGCCAAACTTGGCTGTTTTTGATTCTCCTCCGCCAGGAAGTGAGTGATTTTAGATCAGCGGTTATTTATGTGCGCTCAGCCATCGTTCTCCATCTCTAGCCCTCATCTTCTTCTTCTCATTAAGATTCAATAAAGCATAGCAAACAAAGGCTGAGATTCTCTTCGTGATACCTAAACCTATTATCTCAGCATCTCTGCCGTGACAAATTGGTTCAGCTGAAAAATGATGGGGAAAATATTTCCAGAAGTGTAGGAATGACTATCAGATGAAGTGCATCTGGTCAATAAAGCTTTAGCAAACTTCGGTTGAAAATGATTGTTTTATTCAGCTGTTCTTCAATCCGCAGAGAGTCATGCAAATCACCATTAGTCCCATTTGATAAACTTGAATGGCAAAATCAGAGACTATTGAAAGGCACACTAGTCTTTTCTTTTTCCTTTATGCTAAATGGATGGCGATGTTTCTGCAGAACACTGGCGCTGATCTGAAAAAGCCCTAATACAGTCCATCCTGAAAGAAGCACTTTCAATTAATCTCATACATGAAGGCCCAAGCCGCTTTCACACAGACTTGCCGTCTGTTTGAACGGGAACTAAATCCAGTTCACAAAATGAATGTGATTACCTGCCCTTTCAGCAGATTTCAGAAGGTCAATTAGGCTATTAGGTCAAGTTACAGATTCACGCCTAGAGAGCAGACTGAGTGCCGCTACTAGTGCACACATGCACATCAGGGAAAGAGAGGAGAGCACCTGATAATCCAGGAAACAATTGCACGATTTATGTAAGTGTAGCAGGAAGCTAAAGAGACCTATTTGTTTGCTCCACTGCAGGTGCATGTGTGTGTGTGACAAGGGATTTGCATTATTGCAGTCGATGTTTCTTGCAAAAAAGCACCAGGATCAGAGATCAGAAACCACTCGTTTCGTGTCTTAGACCATCAATGTGTACTTATATTTACAAGTCATTAAATTATGTTTAATTTGGACTTTTATGCTCTTTGAGGTGGTGACCATACGACCTCCATTATATGACTGACAGACAAGAACGGTTTGACCTAAAAATATCAAAATTGAAAATACTGCGGAAACAAAGACACCTACAAATTGGATGCCCTTGAGGTAAGCTAAAACATACCAAAATGTATTTCAAACTGAACTATCCCTTTAAGATACTTATTGAACACTTGGCTAAAAAGGGGTAAAATACTGAGGTATAATTGTTTTGGCTTTACTGCCCATGCTCCTAGTTATTCGTCTCTTTCCCTCTGCCTATTTCTGTGTAAACAAGCTGAGGTCCTGTTTGCTGAGACTTTTCATAGTTCGGTAACATCAGAGCTTTGGGGCAGAACAAACCCTCTTTAAATGGTTTGAGATGCTATCAGAGGCTAAAACCTCGTATGCATCCCCACCTTAAGAGTAGAAAACAGCCCTCTGCAGACTGAGGGGAAGGAGGTGTGTGTTCAGCCCTGTTCTGTGCCGGACAGAAAAACAATATAACAGGGAGTTCACACTGACAATGATTTGTGGCAACAAAGCACCCGTTGTCATTTTATTTTCAATGAGTATTGAAGGAGATTCAACAATAACTGCTGGCGAAGCGACCTTGTCCACCACCAGTCAACTAGCCATATAAAAGTGGCAGACACTTCCTAAGAGCCAGACTAGGAATTAAATTGTATATATTTAAATATATACAATTTATATATATACAATTATATATAAATATATATATATATTTATATATATATATATATATATATATATATATATATATATATATATATATATATATATATATATAAAAATAATGGTGTCAAAAATGTAAATTAATGTCAAAATTAAGAATACCAAAAGGTTTTGACAAATACTTGCTTAACATATCTTTGAATCTGAGAACTGTCATTAATAATAATAATAACTTGTAAAAAAAAGTGCAGGGAGCACCCAGCAGCATTCTGTTAAACATTTTGTAAAATTTAAAGACTCTATTTTAATGTTTAAATACAATTTTTGTAATCAAAAAGCTATTAAAATTAAATTAATTAAAATCATCAAATTTATTCAATAATTAATTTACAGTTTAACAAAAATTGCATTTTTAGGGCTTTTGTAAAAGAACAAACTTTTATTTGTAGAAGGGATTGCCAGTAGATATTCAGTTCTGTTTGTGCTGTGATATGAGGGTTCAGTAGTCGACCCCTAATAATAATAATAAAACAAAATTGTGCACAAGGAAGATAGAGACAATAGATAAGACTTCTAGACATCTAGAATAAAGAAGAAAACCCTTTCTTTTAGTGTGTGCAAACTTACTAAACACTAGACGACAACATGCAGCATATTAGTGTGTCAATGCAATATAGGGTAATAATGAATGTCTGATTGTGAAAGAGACAAGTACAAGTAAGTTTTTTCTCCACCCCGAAGCAGTAAAAAAAATCATCTCTGTGGCTTAAAAGCAATCAAATCCACATCAACTCGCCGCTCTTCAGTTTCCTATGGAGGAAACGTGTGAGCAGACTCCACTGCCTGGGAAGACTCGGGTCATTTAATGTGTGCAGCAGACTGTTAGAGAAGTTATATCGGTTTGTGAGAGCCAGAGTGCTTTATGTCAGTGCAGAGGGAGCAACACCAGCTCAGTGTGAGAATCCGTACAAAGTGATGAAGAAGGCCGGCTGTGTTATCAGTCCTCACCTGGGCTCTCCCGAAGCACTGGCACAGAAGAAGATGCCGGGGAAATTGGAGTCCATCCTGGAAAATTCTCCACATCCTATTCCCACAACACTCCATCCTGTTCGAGCAACAGCGTTATAAAAGAGAAAGCACTACTGGGGAACTTTCCTGTCTCTCGCCATCAGACGCTACAGCACTTCCTTCTCTCCCAGTTGTGCCCGCCCCTCAGCATTACTTTGAGCCGTCAACCGGGCCTGGAGAAACACCGCACGTGTCTCTTTTATCTCACTCTGTGATGTCGCACGAGGAAGGCCGAGCTGTGTGTTTTGCATTTGATGATTCCGCTCTGAATCTCCCATCAGGGATCAATAATGCACATCCATTTCTTGCAAACTCTTCACACTTTCACTGGAAAAAAGGGGTTTTCGCAAAGGGAGGGCGGGATGAGACCATCCTGAGACGCAGCAAAGTCAGGATGAGTGCAGGACGTGCCCGGAAGCTTTATAGGAACGAATAGAGAGCGACGCAAGGAAAAGTCAGTTAGCAATTAAGGTTCTCTAATTGAAGAAACCACAGTGCAGTGGTTCTCCATTTCGCAGAGTCTGTCACATTGATCTCGGCCAAATAGAGATTTATTTTTCGGCCTAAAGGGAATTCATTTCGGTACTGGAAGAATAGTTTAACTACATTTTCGTCTGATAGAGTGTCCTGTAATACTTTACAGCTTCTCATGAGGGAAAGCTCTTGTAGATCAACTGATAAAGGATGATGTTAACAAGACTAATACATGGGTTAATATAACATACTGAATATACGTTATTCCTGTGATGTCAAAGCTGTATTTTCAGCATCATTACTCCAGTCTTCAGTGTCATTCTAATAAGCTGATTTGCAACTATTATTTTTGATCAATTATGAATCATGGTTCATATTATTATCAATGTTAAAAAAACTGTTTTTGCTGCTTAACATTTTTGTGATGCTTTGTTCGACTTCACATCACAAAAATACATGTTTTTATAATATAAAAAAAGATATTTTAAATTGTAATATTTCACAATATTACAATTTTACTGTAGCCTGGATAAAACCAGATCATTCTCAGTTGTAACTGAGTTATGGTCTGGCAAAGCATCATAGACAAATTATTTTCCAGAGGGCGTCACCAACGGACGTCACGGATAGACCTAAAACCAATCAGAGTGATGGAGGAGATGACGTATGCAGAGCGCGGAGAAACATCTCCGAGTGTTGTTCTTTGCTCATTTTTTAACAAAAAGGAAATGTTAAAATCGCTTAAAACAGAGGCAATAGCTGATTCGATTTGCATTTTGTGCTTATTCAGGGTTGTAACGATTTTCGGAGCACGAGCCTCGAAAGAGCCGCGATACTCGAACTCAGCGATTCGAACTCGCGATACTGTCAGTACGTGCCGAACTTCCGCCCCGCCCCGCCCCCTGCTCCCCGCGCCCCGCCCAGGCCCGGCTCAAATGAGACTTCATGTCTTATGTACACAACGAATTCAGTTTTGCTAGCCTAACCACCATTAACACCAAATAACAAGCTCTGTGTTTTGTTACTTCTGGATATACAGCAGAGTGTCATGTTTACCCATGTATCTATTGATCACACGAAATAAAACAATAAATGGCGTTTTGGCGCTCTTTTTGATGTGAGCGTGACAAGACCGCTGTGGGCTTACTCTAGGCTCCTCAGTTTCTGAGCGGGCAGCGCGCGCGCGCAGGTGAGCGCAATCATCTCTTCCTCAGTTACAGAAAAGACACCTGAAGGTATGTTGAAAGATACAGTCTGCTTACTGAAAGGCATCATAACTTGTGTAGTCGCTACAATCAGTGTTTTAGCCACGGGAAGGGCAGCGTCAATAAAACAGCAAAGCTTTTAGCTTGCCCTAAGCATTATATTTACCTCAACAGGCAAGTGATTCAGTGTCCACAACTTCCTATAAATGAACTCTTGCACTAAAGAAATGCACTATGTATATTATACTTTGCTTAACCTGTTTATGATATCTTGATTATTTAATGTATGTTTAATGTCTTTCATGAAAATTTCAACTGTGTAAATTATTATATTTCAACAACAAATAAGAGTAAAAACACAAGTTAATGCAAAAACTGCCTTATGTTCAGTTTACATGTTTTCATACAATGTGTTGTGTGTTGATTATTATATCTGAAAAATAAATAACATCTGAATTTAGGTTAAAGTCTACAACCTTTAATGTTATAGTAATGTGTGGCTCCCTATATAGTTTACAGCATAGCAGATTTTTTAAATCCTTGTGAAATGTTAAATTGTAATTGAATTAATTTAAAGACAAAGACCCTTTTTTTCATTAAACCACTGGTAAAAAAAGAAAGAAAAAGCCATTTTAGCTTTCAAAACCGAACCGAATCAAACGAAACCGAGATGTCAAAACCGTGGGAAAACCGGAACCGTCAGTTTTGTGTATCGTTACACCCTGAGTGCTTATAAAACTAACTTTTAATTTATTTTTTTAAACGGCCGATATTTCGCTAAATAAGACCCTTATTCATCGACTCATTTAAAGCCCTTTGAAGCTGCAATGAAACTTTCAACTGGAGAAAGAAAGACATGGACATATTGGAATGATATGGGGGTGAGTAAATTATCAGCAATTTTTTTTGTGAACTAGTGAACTACTCCTTTAATCTAAAGTGTGACTGAAATTTCTTACAAAGAAAATTTTAAAATCTTATTTCAATTATTTAACTTTTGACCAGTGTTTGTTTATTCAAATTCAGCTAAATCATATATTTTGATGTGTGTTGCAATGGATAAAAGAGCAAAGTGAATAAATCAAACTGACAGATTTACTTCTGATTCAAAAAAAAAATCATATTACTTTTGATTCTAAGAAAAGTTGGAAAGTATATGTTTT
Source organism: Hybognathus amarus (assembly GCA_030378365.1). Lineage (NCBI taxonomy): Eukaryota > Metazoa > Chordata > Actinopteri > Cypriniformes > Leuciscidae > Hybognathus > Hybognathus amarus. Next base: position 82,121 of record JAQIUQ010001311.1, on the reverse strand, counting down.
TTCAATCCCGATTTCACGGGAATTCGTACAAATTTTACGAGGTGGCTAATTCGGCAACCATTCGTACGAAACCTCACTTGTAATCGAATTAGTACGTTTTTGCTAAATTGTACATATTTTACGAATTGGCCAACTCGTATGAATTCGATACCAATGACCTACCCCTGACCCCGCCCTAAACCTAACCATCACGTGGGTTTAGACAAAACGTATGAATTTGTACGAGCGAGGTCGTATGAATAAGTACGAATTAGCCACTTTTTAATCACTCGTACGAATTCGTAAGAATCGGTCGTGAGATAGTGTTGGTTTTTAAAAACATTTATTCTATATGAAATAAAACTAAAGCTTTACACTATTGCCATGTCCAAGAACAAATCTCTATTAAAAAAAAAAAAAAAAACGAGTAGAGAAACTGTATGAGCATGAAGTGTACAGTATGAACTATACTTATATGATATTCTATACTACAGTATATTCAATATTCAGACATTCAAACCCAATCACACTAAATGCATCTTTATAACACACGTGTATTGTCGTGTAATTTATATGCTAAAGCAGGATTTTACGTGTATAGGATATGGATGGGTTGGTTTAGTGGTGTGGGTGCGTGCGTGTTATAAGTTTGGGTAGAATTAGTTGTGTGGGGTGTGTGTGTATTACATGCAAATGAACTGCGTATCAAATGCACGCGAAAACTGCATATAATATGCATGTAAAAATTCATTTTCGCATATAAATTACACGACAATACACAACGTGTATTAACGTGAGAACAGGCTGGATATTCTATTTAACTGAAAAGTCATACCGAATATATAACAAGGTATGTTTTTGCATTTAGCAGGCTTTTTATTTTATCGGTATGTGCGTCCCCTCCGAATCAAACTCTCCCCGCTTTGGCATTACTAGCAGCATCAGTTCCTGAGATCCTTCATGTCTAACTTGAAATACACACTGTGATCTCCAGCCAGGCAATCTGTTCTTAATCATCCAGCTATCCACCACCAGATCATTACCTTCACATTAAACCAGCACACCGAAAAAAGACCAGTCCACAACATCACGGCCCTCGCAACTCAATTAAAAACACTCACAATTCAATCCACTGGATTCGATCTCGCAATGGAAGAGATTCAGCCATTATAATGGCGTGCAGTGAAGTGCATCAGCCCAAACAGCGAGGAGATAATGGTGAATATCCTGAACCCTCCAGCAGACTCCTGACGTCTAATGTACCGGGGTGTTTTATTGTAGTAAGCTAAAACGTCAACTCTGCACGCTTTTAGTAAGTGAAACTGCTGCCTCTGAACACTTTCGCCCTCTACGAGGATGTTTTCCCCTTTAATAATCTCTGCTTGATGGATAAACAATGGGTTCTATGCTCATGCATTCACAACGTTTATTATGCAAGGACACTCTCAAGGAATTTCTAATTAATACGGAGACTTTTTTACAGCTTTGACTGGGATTTTTGCATCGAGGAACAACAAATGAACTCTGTAGGAGCCTTGGCTGTGTGTGAAGTGTGTGCGCCTGTGATAAATGAGTGCTGCATTCTCAGTTGCATGTTCTGTGCATTTAATGGTCCCCTTCAGTGTTTCAGGCTGATAGATCAGTGATTCAGCCGGAGAGAGTCTTTCTCTACGTTCGCCGCAGTGGTGCACTGTGAATGTGAACTGTAATGGTGGTTTCGACTGCATGGTATCAATAGGTGGATATACGACTTTTAAAGGTGGTGTACAGAAGAGAGGGAGAGATAAAAGCCAAGTGTTGCATAAAAGGAGTGGAACATCAATATTCAGTGGGCTCTGGAGAATCCTCTTTGAGAATTTCTCCTCTGGACCTGAGCACACACAACACACACACACCTGCTCGTCCTCTCTGCTTCTCTCTCTCTCTCTCTCTCTCACTTCATTACTGTTTACATAATCTTTGTATCTCTCAACCACAACAGAAAAGTAGGTTGCACCTTTATTTTACAGTGTGCGCACTTATGTGTACACTGATAAAAATGATTTTGTGGTGAAGTAAATACTACAGAAAAAAAAACAATGTAATTTACCAAAAAAAGTTAGTTTAGGCAAGAATTAAAGTTGAGTAGAACTCAATTCAATCGTGTAGAAATGAAAGCGTAAATATCAACATTGTAAAATTACTCAACTTTTCTGATACTGATGTTCCCATCATGCACTGGGCCATAAATAATTAATGAGGCTGATTTTTCACTGTTATCCAGCTGTATTTACACTATTTTTTCATTACTTTTGTTGTTAGGATTAGTAATTTGCCATTTTATGACATTTGGAGTTCATTTTCTACTTAAAATGACACATTCAAACACAAAAACGATCTATCAAATGTTACCGTCATTGTGTATCGTCTACAAAGTATTGAGGTCTGCGTTCACACATGCTATAGCAAAAGCGAAGACATGATGAGACACATTGAAAGTATTGATTACTTAAACAGTGTGGTATAATTCAATGTTATATTGTTAGAATGAAATGTTGTACTAAAAAAATTAAATAGGATATATATAACTTAATCTTTAATTAGCTAAATACAAATTACTTAATTTCTTATGTTACTTTCACTTAACTTAGTTAAGTATAGTTTACTTAACTATATGTGTGAAATTTACTCAAAAAATATCAGTGCAAAAACTTGCCTTGAAAAAATTAAGTAAATTTTACTTGTTATTTACAGTGTACTTACCTAAGTACTGGTTAATATAAGGTAACACAGGTAAAGGTTAGGTTAAGGGGAAGGTTCAGGGTTAGTATCTAGTTATTACCCAGTTTTTGTAATAACTAAAAGTACACATGTACTTAAAGAACAGGACTGTAAAAAAGTGCTACCAAAAAGTATTTCTATGGTTTTCTGTGCATTTAACATTTAACAATGTGTCTTGGAATAAAAAAGTTATTTTGACATAGTAAAATCATAATTTTATTTAAAGTATTAAAACAATGTTATTTTAAAGAGTTACAATAGTATTATCACAGTATTATTTGATGTACCTTGACAAATAATGTTTTTTTGGACATTTCCCACAATAAATATAAAGTTCCAGTGAAACAGTTACCATGGTAAAATCATGATGACATTTTACCTTAAACATAATTTTGACCAAAACCAAAATATTATTTAAAATTCCTTAAATAATCATGTTTTTTTTATTATTATTTGCACATTTACCAATTATACTTTTGAAGTTTCTGTGAATAAGAAGCCTAGCTTGACAGTTACCACACTAAAAAACATGATATTTGAAGTAGCCTACCTTAAAAACAATGTTACAATGTTATTTTGTAATATATAAAAGCACAGTATTATTTGAAAAACCTTCACTGACAATGTTTTTGGACAATTACCATGGTGTAATTTGAAGTATCTTGAATAAGAAGATATAGCTTGACAGTTACCATGGTAAAAATCACAATATTACTGAAAGTACATTAAAAACAATATTATTTTCAACACTTACTATATTAATAGTATTATTTGAACTACATTGAAGAACTATAATACCAGTGTATTATTTTGAAGGAGGCTATTTTGACAACTAACATGGTAAAATCATGATATTATTTGAATTACCTTAAAAACAATGTTATTTCAAACACTTACTATAGTAATACCATTAGAGTGAAGTACCAAAAAAATTACAACGGTTATACTATGTTTAAAGGTTAGAGTACCCCAGAGAACAATGTTTTTTTGGACATTTACTACTTAATACCATGGTCTTTTATATTATGTTTTTGTATGACATTTACCATGATAATTCTATGGTATTTAGACTTCTATACTATTAATTGTCAGTGTGAACGATCAAATAACAATTGTATAGCTATCTGATACATTACTTTACCATGGTACTGCCACTGTATTTTTAAGGTATTTTGTGTATTAATAATTAAGACACTGCTCTGCTCTATTGTCAATCAAGGACATGTGTTTAATTATTTAATTAGACATGTACATGTGTAATTCGCTCAGTGTCCATCTATGTGCACATGCAATTTGTGACATTTGGAATAAATGTCTTCATTTGAAGGTTTAAATCTAAATATGAATGCCCAAAGATGACTAGTATGCAAAGCAAAAGTTATACAATAGATGCATGCAATGTCAAAGAAAGAACAATTCAAAGGTCAAAAAAAGTCTAACAGTCTAACTCAAAAGAAAAGCTGCTATAAAATATGAATGCGTGTTTGAAAATGCAAGCCGTCTCTGAGTGCAGCTGGTATTTGGGTTATGTTGCTGTTACACAACCATGTGTGCATACCCATAGACTTCACTAAAATAGAATATTATTCTTAGCAACAAGGAAAAACTAGACTGCTCTTTTTTATAATCAATATCAACTTAGAATCACTTAGTATCAAGTAAAACATACATACTGTAGTAAAAAAGTTCTACCAAGAAATTCTGGTTATACACACTTTCTACAAACAGGTCTACTCACACACATCTAACAAGCTCCAAGTAGAACTTCCAAATGTTTGATATCACAAAACTTTGCCAAATCGAGTAAGGCAGGTTTCAGATGTACTCAAAAATGGAAAATTTCAGCTTGTGCAGTGCTCTATTGTTTTGGGCAATAGAGTGCAACAGAGATAGCCCACTTTTCCAGCATCCTTGATATCTCTTCAAAGTATTTCCCCATTTTTCACAAATATATTGAAGCCAAAACCAATGAGCCAAACCAACCAGTTCTAAAATGAATTGAAGTAAAAAAGGTATATGAGAAATGACAAATGTCCAAGGCTGTGTACTCAACGTCTTTCAGAGGAAATGAAATAATGCCATTCACAATGATTCATGAAAACAGCCCATAAACCACTGTGAATGGAATATTAAAGTCCCCCTGAGATAAAAAACTAAAACAAGCTTGTAATGTTGTTTATATGTCTATGTGGTCTTTTTAATATGCTTTAAGACAAAACATGTGCAAATAATTTCATAATATTACTGTTTTTGCTGTATTTTTTATTTTTAATAAATGCAGCCTTAAAGGAGTAGTTCACTTTGTCTTTCTTTCTTCAGTCGAAAAAAAGGTTTTTGATGAAAACATTCTTCTCCATATAATGGACTTCAATGGGAACCAAACGGTTCAAGGTACAAAAGACAGTTTCAGTGCAAACTGCAAACTGTTCAAAGGGCTTTAATTGATTCCAGACAATGAATATGGGTCTTATCTAGCGAAACGAACATGCATTTAAAAATATAAAAGTATAAAGTATAAAAAGCATATAAGTTTAAAAATAACAAAGTTTAAGTTTTAAGCTCAAATGGTCGACCTTGCTCTGTTTTGTGATGCGTGTTCGTGACTCTCCTATTCAAACTCATTTATCAAAATGAATGAATCTTTTTTTTTCGTGTCATTTGGTTCATTCAACGAACGAAATGAACTGAATTGACTTTGGACTGAAGAAAGAATGAAATGGATATCTTGGATGACATGGGGTGAGTAAATTATCAGCAAACATTTTTTAAAAAGTAAACTACTCCTTTAAGGCCATTGCACACAGAGTCCAAAATTTTCGTATGCGTTTTTTTGTATTCGTGATTCAGTGCCTCTGAATTGTCAAAAAACCATTCAAACACTATTCAAATTCAAACTTGCTATGGATGCGAAAAACGCAGAAAATCAAACCCGATTCGTTTTTTTTTTTTTGACGGACAAAAGTTTCGGAGACAGTGTGCAAGCGTGATTACACCGGAAATTTTGGACGCGAATTTTGGACTCTGTGTGCAAGGGCCTTTAGTAAGCAAGAGACTTCTTGCATCAGCTTATTTCTGGAAAGTAAAAAAACCTATTCGTTTTCTCTATAGAGACATCAGTAATAATTATGTTATGCTTTATGCCAAGTGTATTGTCAAGTATTTTCTTCTTAAAGGGATAGTTTACCCAAAACGAACATTGTGTCATTACTTCCCTCATGTCGTTTCAAACCTGTATAAGTTTCTTTCTTCTGCTGAACACAAAATAAGATAAACAAAAAAAGGTAATCAAACTTGATTGCATACAATGGCTACTGTCAACTGTCTGGTAACCAAAAACAAAAAATAAATAAATCTTTTGTGTTCAACAGAAGAAAGAAAACTGGTTCCGTGATGAAGGACGGAATGGAGGATGTAGTCGATGTCGGCCTCTGGGCGTTCCCATTCATTTGAACTCATACATGTTTATGAGATGAGGGTGAGTAAATGATGACAGAATTTAAATAGTCAGGTGAACTATCCCTTAAGGTGTTAACTCTTTCCTAGTAGGCAGAGTTTAAGAGCTGAGTCACTTCTGCGATCTGAACTCTTGATGGTCATAATCTCCACCCGATCCCGCTAATGCTGAATCCCACATCCCACCTGCTGCTTCCTCTGACTGTGGCTCGGGTCGTAATAAAGCAGACCTCATTAAGAGCACGTTTGCTTCCTGTGCACCATGGGCCACCCTGTTTTCCCCGTTTCTCTCTTTGTATATTTTTAGTCTGGTTTCAATCTCGCAGTGTTTTAATTTTAGCTGGCATCCTTGAAATTAGAGGAGAGATAAAAGAGACCCGGCGCTGATGTTAATATCCTCTTTGAAGATGAGTCGAGTTGGCCGTAGAATCCCTGGCTTTTCTCCTCCTGAGCGGAATACGAAATGAGTTCGATCCTGCTTCGTCAGCTCCGTCAAGACGCGAACATGAAAACAGTCCATCTCTCCATCCATCCATCCATCCATCAAGTGGCTATTCTCCTCCTTTCTTTATTTACCCTTGTGCTGAATTACCTCGACTTTTTTACAAAGGCGCCTCTCTTTCTGCCTGCCTTCTTCCGAATCGTCGATCTTCCCTGTCCTTGCGTGTCACTCGGGTCGGTATGCGACGTGAATGGTTTACCGTCTTAAGCCCCATTGCTTCTTAATGGCCATGAGATATTTGAAAATAAACCCTGGAGGCAGATCTCTGCACTTCTCTGGTAAATAGGCCAACACACTGGACTTTAACAAGACATGCATGAATATTCACACTGCTACGGTCTTCGATCAGACTCCTGACATCCCGTTCTCCTCCACCCTTTCTTTTTTTATCAATTTCCTTCTCCATCTCAAACACACAAGTGCTCATTTCTTCTCTTTCTCTCCTTCTGACACTCTTGATGTATTCCAAAAATTTGGAATTCACTGTCTGCATCCTAACCTGAAATGGAACCTCATAAAGTGATTTCGGAACGCTCCCGACAGCTGACTCAGCATGCCACATGTAAACTCCGCACGCGATGCCCACAGGAGACTCCCACTTAAAAATAGATGTTGGCATGTTACCAAACTAGCAATGCGATTTTCTACTAAGCATAATAATGTAACATTTCAAATAAATCAGGATTCCCAAACTTGTTTGTCAGCCAATCCACTTTATGATTCTATGTTAAAGGGAACTTCCATTGTGTATTTTTTTTTCCTGCTATAGAAATCAATGGCTACTGTCAAAGGTTTGGTTACCAACATTCCTCAAAATATCATCTTTTGTGTTCAACAGAAGAAAGAAACTGTACTGATGAACATGTGAATGTGTTGTTAAATTGATGACATATTAAAGTCATATTGTATTTGACATACAGGTGAGAATTTTTTAAATAAATAAATAATAATAATAATATATATGTTAACAAACAAAATCTTTGCGAGTCTGGTCTGGCCGCTGCAATAACTTCAGCTGTGAGCTATCCCTGTCGCGTAACTGGCGTCACTTCAGAACGTTCCCATGGAAACAGGGGGAAATGGCTGCTCTTGTATGAAGCAAAATCAACATTTTTCAACTTTCTGCTAAGATATATGTGACTTTTTTGCAACGAAAATGCGAGGATTATGAAATCATGCAAACCCCGCATATTTTGCACGGAAATCGGTAATTTATGCGGCGAAAGTGTGGCTTATTTGAAAAATGCGGCCCGCATAAATATGCGGACTTTGGCTGATTTTGCATTCAATTCAGCGATCGCATAACTGCGTTTTCTGGCAGGGACTGCATAATACAGCATTATTATAGCATTATATTAGTTGTTTTCAACGTGAAATCGTTTAAACAGGGGACTTTGACATCTGTATGCAAATGAAAAACGTTTACGTTTTTAGTGCATCATTGTCATGAAAATGTACCCTAAGAATTTCATTATAATCAATTCCCAATTCTGACTTCAATGTGAATTGAAGTATCAAACAGAATGCTCAACAAGAAAAACCAATTTGGTCAAGATAGACGTTTGAAATTACACCTTCAGAATGTATTTATTAGGGCTGTCAGTTTAACGCGTTATTAACAGCGTTATTAACAGCGTGAACGTCAAGCCCATTTTAACGGCGTAATTTTTTTTTCATTGCGCAATTAACAGCCTTTTTTGACCTAGCAAAATGTTTTTTTTTTTCTTTTTTTATCACATGCTTTTGCATCCCGCGTGTTTTATCCCCATTCCCGCGTAAAGGACGTTTTGTTGCTTCGTCGACCAAAGTGCAAGCAGATATGGCTAGACCGGAAACAAAACAACAGGCACGACACAAACACTTGTTTGGGCTTGCGAGTTGTCCAAATAGTTGGTTAAAGTTACGTTTTGAGTGTATGACGAAGTGCGAGGTGCAGAAATGGATGCCAGTAAGATTCTTAATGGAAAGTTTACTTTTAAAAAGTTGCCAAATGGTGGACAAGACCACAAGTCATTTCCCAGAATGCATTGCCTGTGTTGCATGTTATTTGAATTACAGTTCCTCTAGCCACGCCAATTCAAATTCTAATTCAACTTTCTGTGGGTGTAACCAATTCACACTCATTTAAACTGAAACAGATGGCAATTCCTCAATGCAGAATTTTACCTGTATCTACAGTACCATTGGAAACAGCCTTCATGTCAGATGTATGCTTAAAAATGCTGTCTAGATAGGCAGTTCTCAACAGTCCCGAAAGAGCTTCAGTCTGCGTTTACTGATCCTGTCTGATTAGATCCGCTGTTTATCGCTGTGCCTCTGTATTCGCTCCGTCCTGACTGAACAGCCTGACACGGAGAAAGCCCAGAAGAAAACCTCAACATGTCGGAGCACGGTGTACAGCTCTTTACATTTTACATGACTGAAAGCAAGTGCTGCATCAATAATTGACAGACTATGTCAGAGACAAGATATGAATTTAGCTGTCCCTGTGGTTCACACATTTGACTTATCTTGAGAGTGTCTATAATAAGACCCAGTTAAGCATTTTAGACTGGGTGGTATGATGTCAATCACACTACGAGTGACTTTATATCATGGCATATCATGATGATATATTTATTTGAATATACCATGGCATATGATATATTTATTTGTGCTGATAATTTAATAAAGAAAAAGTCATTTTTTACTGTATATTAAATAGACCTTTAGCAACATATGTTTTTCTTAGATAACTAGAAGTACTTAAAGAAATTAAAGACATTCTGACTTATTTTATATTTTTTTACTTTTAATTTAGAATTGGATGGATAAGTATTTCTAGTATCTGTTTGGTCTTTACTGGATAGGAACAAGTTAACTTGATGATTGCAAAACAATTCAAAATGACTTTTACTGGTGTAACTCAAATTCAATTGAATGACTTATGTCTGAAAAAGCCCCATGAACTGAATGCTACTGTGGCTAGCACCCATTTGACCCGCCTTTTATTACATAATACATATTAATGAGCCAGATTTAATAATTTTGTATATATTTTATTTTTACATCCTTGCTTGAACTTGACTTTTTATTGGTTAAAAACAAGCAACATACAGACTTCTGTAGCCAAGTTTAAATAATGTCTTTTGATTGTTCAGTCTCATATGAGTTTTGCCAATTAAATGTAATATTTAATTATAGCAGTGTGATGTTTAATTGACAGGTTTTGTGTTTTTTGGCTTGCTGTCTAATATCTCCCAAAAAATGGTTTAAGCAGATTGAATTTGTGCAGCACAGCATAGCGGCATCCCACCTGCATTTTTATAATACTGAGAGACACAAACACATGAGGCCAGTGAACACCTGGCTCACCTCATACAGGTGAACACACACCGCAGTCTCACACACACACACACACACACACACACACACACACACACACACACCTCCCTCTCCCTGGAGACTGAGAAAGAGGGAGAGAGAGAGACACATGTAACTGTGAGTTAAAAATTAGGTGGAAAATATTGTATAGGCAAACAAGAACATCTACGACTGTGAATCTGGGATGTTCTTAACAATCACACATTTCCTTTTTTTCAGGCTCCCTTATACACCCGTTTGTTTTTTTTTTTTTTAGCTGTTCATCCTCATAGGAGCTGTGTAAAAAACATCAATAACACCTTTTTTCTTTATGGTGACCATTTTCTCTAGGCAAGGCAAGGCTAGGCAGAAGGACGGATGGGACGGATAGCTCGATGGATGGATGGATGGATGGATGGATGGATGGATGGATGGATGGATGGATGGATGGATGGAAGGATAGATGTATGGATGGCTCGATAGATGGATGGATGGGATGGATGGATGGATGGATGGATGGATGGATGGATGGATGGATGGATGGATGGATGGAAAGATAGATGTATGGATGGCTCAATAGATAGATGGAAAGATAGATGTATGGATGGCTCGATAGATAGATGGATAGGTGAGATGGATGGCTCCAGATAGATAGATGGATAGGTAGATGGATGGCTCAATAGATAGATGGATAGGTAGATGGATGGCTCGATAGATAGATGGATAGGTAGATGGATGGCTCCAGATAGATGGATAGGTAGATGGATGGCTCCAGACAGATGACTGGATAGGTAGATGGATGGCTCCAGACAGATGATGGATAGGTAGATGGATGGCTCTAGAGATAGATGGATAGATGGATGGATGGCTCGATAGATGGATGGATGGATAGATGGATGGAAAGATAGATGTATGGATGGCTCGATAGATGGGATGGATGGATGACTAGATATATAGACCAAATTCCTCAGGAAATCATTATTATCAAACCATTTGCCTTATATTTAAGTCGTTATCAATTAGCAGCAGATCAGGCCTTCCTTCATGACTAATTAAAGCAATTAGAGAAATCTTGAACTAATGCATTTTATACAGATAGCAGCACCAAAGCGACTCGTTTCGCTCACAGGTCAAGCGCAGAGTAATTAACTGACGATTACACCCTCAGCCTAGTGTGCTTCAGAACAAATGAGGGGGGGAGAGTGTGTGTGTTCATGCCAACATGCATGCCGCTGTCGTGTGGTGTTTGTGTTTCCATGCATACTCGTGCATTCAGTGTGTGTGTGATTCTATATTGACCTCTGAAGCGAGACACCAGCTCAGAGATCCATTTTTTGATGATCACACATTGACAGTTTGTGATGTAAGAAACACCAGCGATTTCAAACCGCGTTTTCTGAGACTGTCTTTGGTTTGAGAAATACTCAGCTGGTGTTGACTTCTGAATTTGCACATGGTTTGTCTTAAAGTATATTAAAAACACCACATAGACATATAAACAACATTAAAAGCTTGATTTTCACCAAATAATAAAGCTGCGCTGGCTGTTTAAAAAAAAATAAAGCCATCCATAAAGCTGTTTAGACATGATAAGAATGAAATGGATTCTTTCTATAATAATTCTGCTTTGAATAACAATGGAAGATTGCTCACATGCAGAAAATGCGCTGCTGAAAGTGGACATGTCTCTCGTTCTCTGATGTCGATTATTGAAATAATTGTGTTTCTTGGAGACTTGAACAGACAATTAAACAGAAAGTGAAACGCCAACAGCATAACTTTCTTTTGGCAGTACATTTAGAAGAATGGATGACCTTCGAGCTTAAAAACACACACTAAGTTAACAAACAAACAAACCAAAACATACTCTAAAGCTCACATGATTGGACAAGTTTCCTTTTGTGACGTCTGGACAAACAATGTCATTCACTGTTGGAAAATGCATAAAACTGTACCAATGCCAAGTTTTCAGAGACAGATCTATAACCTGTCCTGCCACCACGTGTAAATCCAATACCCCATGTGTAAAATGAAATACTGCTGTATCTGTAATGCCGTGGGCCTAATTATCTGCCAGAGGTCCTGGGCATCATGTTCAGATACATGGCATCGTGGATTCTAACAAATACCAACAGTTGGAAAATCAAAACCTGACAGCCAAAATCGAAACAAAAATGGGTCACTGAGCACAAAACCAACACTGTGAAAAATAATCCTGTAAAAAAAAAAAACCCTGTAAATTACTGGCAGCTGTGGTTTCCAGCATCATACTGTAGAAATACAGTGTGTTACTGTTTTTGAAATTAACAGATAAATACTGTAATTGCCAGCTACAGTATAAAAGCTATATGTGATGTGATGGGGAATTCCACCACATGGTGAAATTTGACATTTTACAGGTTTTGCAATCATATTAAAGCTGGAGTTCAAGCCCTTTCCAAATCTGTTTATATTTATTTTATAGTTTGTCTGTAACAATTTATTTTTCAATTAATTGTATTCTTTATTCTTTTTATACTTTATTCTGTTATGTGGTTTACTTTAAATTACAGGCGAAACTGTCTTTGAAGTGTTAAGAGAAGGAGAAATAAATGGCCTTTTTTTCCCATTTGTTTTGCACCTCCGCTCCGTGCGTGTTTTTAAAGCGAAAGACACGTCTTTTCAGCTAGACACTAATCGCTATTTTTCTGCACTAATCTAGTGAATTTCCCCGAAGATATATTCAGAGATGATAAACAAGATGTTATAGAATAATAATTTATTGAAAACCCAAATTTGACAATAAACTGAAATTCAATCTATTTTTAGACTATACTGAAAATGTACAAGTGCGACATCCGACGGGTTTTCCCAGATCGCATCACATATGCTCTAACACAAACAGTAACAGTACCGCATAGTTACGGTAACCACAGCTGCCAGTAGTTTACCGTTTTTGTTTTTTGTTTTTTTTTACAGGATTATTTTTTACAGTGCTCGAATGAGCATCCCAATCCCTGAACCTTATCAGAAAACTTGAGGCTGGATGGATCTGGAAATCTGAAGGATCTGGAGAGATTCTGTATGGAGGAATAGTCTCTGATCTCCAAACTCACCAGGCATTATAGGAGAAGACTGTTATCACGGGAAAAGGAGGTTGCATTAAAAGGGGGCAAATAATTGTTCCCATCATGTTTTGGAGAAAATATTTTTTTCATAATGTGATTTCCCCCCACTTTGAATTATTTTCCTTTAATGAAAAGTTATGACTTTTCAAAATTAAATATAAAAAGGATTAAGAATTCAGATTTGTTCATTTGGTCATATTTACCAACACTCTTAGAAGAAAAGGTTCTATATAGAACCTTAAAAGGTTCTATCAGCGCAACGCATTTGGAACCCCTAAAAGGTTCTATACACTCTTTAAAAAAGGGTTCCTCTGGGTTCTATATAGAACTCTGGGGTTCCATACTTGGCCAATAGAACCTTTTACCAAAAAAAAATGGTTCTATATAGAACCATTTTGGAGTTCCAAATATGAAGCGGGGGATGGAACCATTTCTGGTTCTAAATAGAACCATTTCTTCTAAGAGTGAAGGGGTAATAATTCTGACCAGCTCTGTATATTAGTGCTGTCAATCAATAAAAACACAGAATTCACTGCATTTTTAATTAATGGTGATCACATTCATTGAAATGATGAAAGATTACATCAGAAATATGTAATAAGAAGAGTCAATGTGGTTAATTTTGATGTCTTGTTGACTTTAACATCCGTACCCTTATCTGACTACTTCCACTGCCCCTACATCGCTCCCTTTCATCTCCGCGTGCAGTGGATCTGAAAGCCGAGCACTGGATTTATCTGAGCTGTCTTTGACCCCATTAGGGCTTTGAGAAGAGCTGAGTGATTTCACCTCCTCCCTCTCGGCTATGTGGATATAATCTCCTAATTACTGGAAGTCTATGTGATGGCTTTCCAACCCTGCAGTGATTTGGCTTTTCTTATTTATCTGCATGTGTGTGTGTTCATTGAAAAATACTTCTTGAAGTAGCATCTGATGATGTGTGTAGAGAGTTCATTAATGGAATAAAACATGCCAGTGTTTCATTTATTAGATGTTTGTCATGTTTCTCTTCGGCTTAATGATACTTTTGTAAATGAGCTGTCATTTACTGTCTTTTTACTTAAATGAATTTCTGTCTGGCCCATTTACTGTTGCAGATGAGCAATATGATCTCCAAATTATCTGGGCTACACAATGATCAGTTTTTGGGATTGATACCGCGTTTACTTACAGGTGTGAGTCTCAAATACTGTGTGTATGAATGTAGACGGGAGCCAGGCTCGTATTCTCTGACCAGAAACTATAGCGACAGGGCAAAAGTAATATCAAAGATGGCGACATCCATTAAACTGAAACTTTAAGACTCGGAAACTTTGTCTTATCACGTTTGACACAACATAAATCCAACCGAGCAAAGTTCATCCGTCAAATCTTTATTAACCGACAGCAGCTTTTATATTTGGGTGGAGAGCGGAGAGTGGAGCATTTGAGTCTGACGGAGCAGTGACTGGATTTTAAACCTTCAGACCCCCACAGCTTATATATCCATCCATCCATCACTTACCGAAGTTACCGAAAGCACACAGTAAACACTCTCTCAAACATGACAAGACAAGTAGTCATCTAGTTCAGCTCTCATTTCACACAGCGCAGGTTTTCTGTGAAATGCGGTTGTGAGTCCTGAAAATGTAGGGGTGTAATTTGGTTATAGAATGCGGTTGTCACTCCGTAAATAACTAAAATGTGTGTGAACCATCTTAAGGACTCAAATACAGGACTGACAAGCGTATTCTGCTGCTGTGTGAATGTTACTCTTTACTCTTACTGTATGCCAATTGGCACATTTGCATATTTTTTAAGGCATTTTAGCAGACAAAGCTGATGCTTAAACTTATGAACTAAAACACAACTTGATATAGCCAAAAATATTATCATACAATATGGATATTTATTTACGAATAACAGGGAAGGAAATGCTTTCTACATATTTGCTACACCTTAGAATTAATGTAAACTTGTGTGTTCATAATTCAACACAGAGTAGCTACATTTTAAATCTATCAAAAATATTATCATACAATATGGATATTTATTTATGAATAACGGGGAATGAAATGCTTTCTACGTATTTGCTACACCTTGAGAATTAATGTAAACATGTAAACTTCTGTGTTCATAATTCAACTCATACTGTAGTTTATAGTTCATAATTCAACACAGAGTAGCTACATTTTAATTCACGGCCAAATGAAATCCATTTTTTTTTCCCTAAATTATGTTTACCATTTTATTTTATTTTGATTTAATACAATTTATAAAAGCTTTAACAATTTAATTCAATTAAATAAGATGCTGCACAATAGAACTCTTAAAAATGTAAAACATGGATGAAAAATATATAGGTTGTGTGATATTCCTTAGAAATAATAATATTACCGACATTTATTATAGTGATATATTTCTGTCCTAATTTCTTGAAGTGAAACCGAACTTTTATTTTGATGGTTTGTCGTGAAGATCTTTCAATCTTCGGCCCTGTTTACACCTGGTATTAAAGCAACACTAAGTAAGATTTTTTTTACCTAAAAATAATGTTTCAGTGGTTCATTAAGTCGTAACAGGGTGAAAGGCACTTCTGGATTCGCTTTGCGATCCTATATCTGCTATAACCACGCGATGTAAGATTGCCAGATCGGGTCGCATTTCTGTAGTTCTAATGAGACGTAAGAAAACTACAAATTTGACTTGCTTTACATCAAGCGTTACAATAGTCAATATTTTGTTTTTCTTCGTTTCTGATGTTGCAATATCATACTTTCATGAAATCATGCTGTTGTCGCATTTTATTCTGCTTTGTGATAGGCTGACAGATTGATCCATATCAAGTAAAAATGTCCAAGCTTATTGTTATCGACATAGACTTTATCGTGATCTCGATATATTATTGTTTATCGCCTAGCCCTACTTCAAAGCCACAAGTTTCCTCATATTACACACACACACACACACACACACACACGCACACTTTCAGAGTTTCTGAGATTCTTTACAAACTGGGAAGCAATGAGTTTTAAATTTGTGTGGGAATAAGGGCATAACGTGTCAGAAAGTCTAGTTCTGTATCTAGCTCATGTTGTGTGCAGTAAAGAGCACAGCCTGTCTGTACCTGTCTGTCTCTGTGCCCGGGCCGTGTTCGTCGAGTCTGTGCATTGTCAAGGCTTTTCTTGGTTCAAGGTTGGTGACAGTAGACAGCTTTTCCACTGTGCAGTCTCTATTTAATGAAAGATAGAATTATAGTTGACTGTTTTGTGCAGAATTTCCAATGGATGGTTGGTTCTATTGGCTAATAAGTAACCAATCAGCCCCAACAACCACTCAACAGCATAGCAGCACTAACAACCACCAAGAAAACATTAACCACTACCTAGCAACCATTCGGAACATCATAGCAACACCAAGCAGAATGTGACGGTTGGTCAGTGTTGTATTTGTCCCGCCCCTCCTCCACTGTGATTGGACGGCTGAGTAAAAAGTGACTGTGATAAGTACTGCATTTTACCCAAAAGTTACCCAGCTCCCGGCAACTGGTTATAAAAAAAAAAAACCTGAGCACTCAGTGTGAAATAGACGCTCAGCGGCCCGTCGTGCTGCTGGAAACATTTTGAAAACATGGTGCTCCTATTGGAAACAACTGGAAAAACACTCCAGCCTCAGGAAATAAAACACTTTGTTGGACACATGGCACCCAAAAGCAACCACCTAGAACATCCTAGAAACAGTAGCCGCTCTATCAACCACACAGAACTTAGTAACAACATAAAACACGCTAGCAACAGCCTAGCAGCCCTAACAACCACCCATTATACACTAACATCTACCTAGCAACCACCTATAACATCATAGAAAAAGCATAGCAGCTCTATCGACCACACAAAACTCCCCAAAACCCCTTAGTAATTGCATAAAACACCTTAACAACAGCATAGCAACCATAACAACCACCCAGAAAACCATAACAACTACCTAGCAACCACCCAGAACATCCTAGAAACAGCATAGCAGCTCCATCAACCCCACAAAACTCCCTAACAACCACTTAGCAACCATCCAAAACAGCTGAACAGTTCTAACTACCAAGAATACCTTAACAACTACCTAGCAACCACCCAAAACAGCAACAGCATAGCAGCCCTAACAGCCACTAAGAATACCTAACAACTACCCAGCAACCACCAAAACAGCAACAGTGTAGCAGCCTGACAACCACCCAGAATACCCTAACTACTACCTGAGCAACCACCCAGAACATCCTAGAAACAGCACAGAAGCTCCATCAACCACACAAAACTCCCTAACAACCACTTAGCAACTAACCAAAACAGCAATAGCATAGCAGCCCTAACAGCCACTCAGAATACCCTGAAAACTACCCAGCAACCACCTAAAACAGCAACAGTGTAGCAGCCATAGCAACCACACAGAATACCCTGAACTACTACCTAGCAACCACCAGGGTTGCAAAGGGGCAGAAAATTTCCGGTACCGGATTTTCCGCACTATAAGGCGCATCCGATTATAAGGCGCACCTTCAATTAATGACCTATTTTAGGACATTTTTCATATATAGGGCGCACCGGATTATAAGGCGCATAACATACTGCAGTCAAACGTTTGACTGGGTTTGCATTATGCATCCACTAGATGTGCTAAAGGGAATGTAACGAGTGCGCGGCGCCGGAGGTGAGGCGTTTATTTAGTAAGCATGAGCGCGCTGGGGCGGGCACGTGAACTTACATTCACAACTCCAGGTAGACCTATCGCACACCAGACGCACACTTTCTCATCAGTGTATGGCCAGCAATATTGTTATGTTTAATGACATTATGATATGAAGATAATGTCTGTTCTGTGTTATGATTGTACTGTACAATTAAATACAATCGTTGCTGAGTCTGCAGTCTGAAAACTTTACCTCAGAGCATCCGTTAACTGAATGAATTGAAAATCTCACCTGAAAAATCCAATAACATCAGCAATTGTCATTTAAGCAGCTGATTTCTATAAATGAATGCAAAACTAAATATATATTGCAGCATAGGGCGAAGTCAGGATCCATTGGAAACGATTTGAGACAAAAAAATAAATTTTATATAAAACTATGTAAATGGCGCTCTGTGGCGCAGCAGGATTTTGAAAACGGTCCTGAGCTGTTGCTGGGCACTGTGGTGCCGCCGGTGTGTGTACACTCATAGAGAATAATGTGTTAGAATTTTAAAGATGTGGTTTCTCGTCCGGTGTGTGACCTCCTTAAGATGGACAGGAGCGCCAAGTTCGCAGGAGAATTTAATAACGCGGAGCGTTGTTAAACCAATTGATCCATATATAAGGCGCTCTGGATTATAAGGCGCACTGTCGTTTTTTGAGAAAATTAAAGGCTTTTAAGTGCGCCTTATAGTGCGGAAAATACGGTAAATTTCCAAACTGGTAAATTTCCATGGGAAGTTAAGCTGGGAATTTTGGAAATATTCCATATTAGAACATCAGATGGTGCAATGGCATTTTTCTGTAAAAAAAGCTTGTAAGAATACTAATGCAATGCAAGAGCTTGTAAGAAATAAGAATACTAATGCAATGGCTTAAACGGCAATTGGAAGATGACTTGAATAGCTCTATTTGGAAAGAAATGAATCATTCTAGAATGACTGGGGTGGTTTTGTCATGAAGTAAATCCGCATAGAAACTAATATTGATAGAATGTTAACTAATGTAGTGAACAAGACTTTAATAAACGGAACCTTATCGTAAAGTGTTTCCGATTTATGTCTCTTGAGTTCAGTGTTTGATAGATCAGTTGTTTTAACCATTCATTAAATTGAAATGGCTCAAAGGAGTCATTAGTTCAAAGCTTTGGTCTATCGACCTTTTACCGTCATGTATTCTCAAAGATACTCAGTCAACTCAGTTCATTGATATGCGTGAGCCGCGAGGGAGGGAGGGAGAGAGAGCAAGACAGTTTAAAGACCGCGAGAATGTGTGCGCGCAACCAGGACTTGCACTCTCTCAGTTAAACGAGTGCCAAAGTCAGCATAGCAGCCCTAGCAGCCACACAGAATACCCAAACAACCACTTGGCAACCGACCCTAGCAACAGCAGGGCAGCAACAACAACCTCCAAAAACACCCTAGAATTGTGTTTGTGGGTTTTACAGAGGCCTAGAAAAGAAAACTTGAATTTTCTTCAGAAGCTTGGAATTTTTATTTTTTTTGTCAGTACAGATACATTTGAAATTGCCCAGAAACTTTAGTACCATGCACCAGAATATTTGCACTGAGTTCACCTCATTCACTTCCCACAAGCAACCTTCACTATGTGAACAGTGTTTGAAAAATCCCCCATCCAATGATGCCATTAGTTCTACCAAGGTGGTTATCTCCGTAATCATGTGTAAGTCATTTGCTCGGATCCAGCCAAACATCCGTGTTGTTTCTCACTGTCAGACATTGCCTTCTCATCTGCCAGGTTTCGGTCCTCTCCAACCAGACAAATGATGGTCTGAATATCTTTTCCAAGCAGGTCTGACTCCTAATGTAGATACATTGCTTGTTCCAAACTATACTTATGATGAAATACAAGATCTTTTGTCTTCTATTCTGTTACACACTTTTTTGTTGTTTCATTGCATTAGTGTTTTTTTCTCCGATGGGTATATCAGCCATTCACTTTGTGCCTTTGTTTCTCTGTCTAGCCACCCGTCTGTCTCTCTCCCTCTCTGTCGATCTTGTCTGTGGTTCTTTTCAAACTCATTGATTTTTCTTTCCTCAAAGGAAAAGATATGTCTAAGATGAGCAATACTTGCACTTCTGAATCTTATTAAAAAGCAGCGTAAAAGGGATCCCTTTTGTTGTTGTTCTAGAAAAGAAATTCTGTTTATAAGGGGCTTCTTCTCCTTTTTCCCCTTATCTAAAGAGATATACTTATTTAAAGCCAGAAAGAAAGAAGCAAAAAAGATAAACAGTCTTTCTTTGTCCATATTTGATTAAATTTGCAGTGTTATTGAGCAGAATCAGATTGTCTTTCGAAAATCATATTTCATATGTTACAAGAACAGCCTTTTTCCACCTTAGAAACATTGCTAAGCTAAGTAACATGCTATCTGTCTCTAGGTGCTATCTGACAATCTATGAGTCTAAAACGCATGCTAGATGCTCAGATCCAAATAAGAGCCAATTATTTCGCAGATATGGTCTACTGTAAAATGATACTGTGGTTGACCTGTGCCTTATCTCCACTGCATCCTTGAGGTCCAGATTATTGTTTTTGATATGTTTGGCTCTGGGCGTAAGAGATCTGCTCTACTATTCAACAGTATTACTCATCTGCTTGCATTGGCATCATTGTATGAGAACTGAATTGGGGTGCATTTCCTGAAGCATCGGTCTAGCCAACTATGGTCGTAGTTCCGTCGTTATCAGCATAGTTCAACAAGTCGAAACCATTGGTATCGAACGAACATTCGCAAACAGCATCGCAAAGTTGTGTGGTTTGAACAACAGCTCTCGACCTGTGGTTAGAGGCATAGTTATATATTGCATCACATTTGGACGTAATAAATCCTTATCTTAAGCAAAATAAGCAAGCTGACATTCAGTACAACCGGTGCCTTTTATTTAGAATACAAACAAATGGAATTAACGTCTTTTAGTTTGTCAAAAGATTTAAAGTACCGATTTTGAACAGTGTGCATTAGGGCTGCAACAAACGATTATTCGATAATCGATTAATCTAGATTAATCCACTACCATCGATTATTTTGCCAGCTAGTCATTAAGTTTGGAATGATTATTCAGCTTTTTCAATTAGTTAAAACATTGAGTATACATATTCTTACTATAATATAAAAAAAGAAAATCAGTTCTGCGTTTGAAATAGTGGTTTTAATGAACTTAGAGCCAACTAAACAGGTCATTTCTCTTTAAGTTTAACTCAAATCGCACACAAATGCTCTCTAAGCATTGTTTAATAAGCCCACTGCTTTTCATAGAACTAAAAACAGAAAAAGGGTCATTCCTTCAGGACACAAAAAGGGTCAAATATTAATCTGAAAACAATTTTTATAGATATAAAATAACAATCTTTTTTTTTACATGAGAATTGAGCTGACAGAGATGTTCTCATCCACCTTTTAATTTACAGAATGAAAAAGAAAAAGTAACTGCCATGATATTATTCCTAACATTTCCTTTTGATAGTCTTCATGATTATGGAACAAAATACAGGCAAGTAACAAGACTATAATACCAAATAGTGTTACAATAATAAAAACAGCCCTGACATCCTAAGCTTAATCAAGCTTTATTCTGTGCAAAATAAATCATCACATTACTGTAATTATATTATTATTGATGATATTATTTTTACTATTAATAGTATTGCATGATCTAACTAGAATGTACATTTCCAGAAGAAAATGTGAAGTGGTGCTTGCAGTGGCAAAAAGCTCGCTTCGGTTGCTAGAGTGTGGTACATTATTGCATATCGAGCCAACAACCATGTCTGTACGATATTCAGGTGCTGAGATATGGCTCATTCATGTGTTCAGGTGGTTACTAGGGTACTCTATATGGTTGCTATGGTGTGATTATACAGTTTATGAGATCACATTTAAAGACTAGTTGACAGTCTGAGTCAAAAAAGGCAAATTCCATGTTTTTTCTATTTTCTGGAGCTGAGATATGGCTTGAATATGTTGTTTTATGGTTGCTAGGCTGGCCTAAGTGGTTGCTAGGGTGTGAATATGAAGTCATTATGTCACTACTAGTTGGCTGCATGATAGGCCGAGTCAAAAGAGGCCAATCCCAAGTCTCTATGAGCTTCTGGTCAAAAGATATGATCTCACAAATTTTGTGCCAATGTTAAGTCTATGGGACTTTTTACAGCCAATTAATCGCCCGCCAGATGAACATCGTACAACCGATTGCTTAGAAAAGGCCTGCGGCCTCGTGCCTATCGCCCACAGTTGCTAGGGTGCTGTAACTGGTTGCTATGGTGTGGTTATGAAGTGCTCACAAGTCGTCAAAATTTGTGGCAATGTTAAGTCAATGGGATATTTTTTACCTAATGAATTGCCCCTTTGGCGAGCACCGTAACCCCCGATCGCTACGAAAAGTCACAGCACACCTCTCCTCAATGAAGCTGGTCTGATTTGTACACCTCAATCAGGGGTCTGTGATGTCGGCGTGTAATTTTTTAACAGAAATAAACAGTTTTTATAGAGTTGTTTATAGAGTTATTTTGTATGGTCATCTGCTTCTCAGTTGCCCTAGGGTGCTGTAACCGGTTGCTATGGTGTGGCTATGAAGATTTTAGGCCATTACGTATTGGTTGCTTGATAAAATAAATCCTCCTAGGAGAGAGAGAGGTCTGCTGACAGCAGGGCACAGAAGGACACAGAGAAAAAACGTATAAGTCTGAGGGATTTACTAAACACACGAAGAGGAACCAACACAACAAAAATACCTACGTTTTAAGTATAATTTCATGGCCAAAGAGTGAAGATTGTGGCCAGGCCAGCAATTTAAAAATGATTTTTTAGCATTAGTTTCCAAGCTGGCTCACTCTAGCTTATATCACATCACGTGACTCTAGCTTCTAACAGTCTCCCCAATGTAAGTCAATGGGATTTTTTTGGCCGCGTTTTCGTCCGCTGTGCGAACATCGTACACCCGATCTCTTCGAAAAGTCATAGCAGTCTTCTCCTAAATGAGCCGGTCGATTTGATGCCTCACCCATGGGTCTGTGACAAAAGCTGCGGGAGGAGTAGCGTGCCAAAAACGCACGGAAGATAAAAAAAAAATAAGTATGCAAGAGAACACTAGTGTTGCTTTGCAAGCACCACTAATAAAGAGATACGTTACCACAGTTAGTTAGCACTCCGGCTGGAGAACATTCAATTCTCAACGGCTCCTCTTTTGCCGGGATGTTTCCCCTTTAAGTGCTCCAACATGCATGTGGTGCTCCCGTCATAATTCCATAATTCGAGCTGTTTTTTTTCTTTTACCGCACTTGCATTTATAAAGGGCTGCATTACACTCTACATTACACATTACAAATAGCGATATTGCACACTCTTAAATTAGGTCACGTGAGCACGAACGAATATTCTGACAACAAAGATATTTGTCGACAATTTTTATTGTCGAGCAATGGCAGCCCTAGTGTGCGTGTGTGAACGTAGCTCTACTAGAATGAGTCAAATATTGAGTTTGGTAATAAAAGCAAAAAAACTGAGAACAATTAGATATAGTCCTCAGATGACATGTCTGTAATTTATAAATTTTAAAAATCTAGCGTTAATCGGATCTCAAACAGTTTCATTCAAAGTAGTTAATACTCCACGCATCGTGTTAAACCAACGTGGTTAAACGACACTTTGCGACAATGGGTTTCGGGAACAGTTCCGCGACTAGCTAGTTGATTTCTCCAATGATGCATCGTACTATAATAGTGAAACAGCGAGCTACATAGTTGTATGAGAGAAACACACTCCAGAGCTGGACAATGACATTACTGTTTTCTCCAGACAAGCTGTATAGATCAACTTTTTATGAATTAATAACTTTTTTACAACAAACAAAAAATAATCAACACTTAACTTACTGGACAATGACACTATTTTCTAGCGCCTATGTTCTTGTAGAAGTTTGTAAAACATATGTAAAACTCTGTTTCCACTTTACCCATTATATAGTGGGTTATTTCCAAAAGTCAGTTTTGTTTTGACACCACTAATATAAATGTACACACATATTACGGGTGGCTCTCTTCATTCAATTAGATTTAATGAAAATCCTCAAAATCAGATCGAATAAATCTATATCATAACGACCTTCTGTCAAACTCTGAATCCAAAGCCTTGTGTCTCTCACTCTAATAGTGCTGATTTCTAAAAGATCGTCACTAATGGATCTGTGGTGGTAAAGGTTGGAAAAAAAATAAATAAATATCACGGTTGCCAGAGTGATAAAGAGAAAGAGGTGCACAGCGAACAAGAGAGAAATGGTGTAAAGGTGGCTGGATAGGACCAAACAAAGACATCCAAAAAGAGAAAAGATGAGACAGATGGACGAAAAGAAGGAGGGACAACACTGACTTATCTATCCAGACAAAGGCTCGAGTCATGCACCTAATTTAAGGCTTGTCCTGCGCTTGTCTACAATTAACTATTTACCAGCTCATCCATCACTGAGCTCTATTCTGCTTCTTAGCAGACCTCCTCTTCAGATTAAAGGATAAATGTTTCATTGCCATGGGCGTGTTCTGCTAAAAATGGTTGCTAGCTTGTGAGCGTTCATATTGGAATTTTTGTAATGAGAAAATGAAAGAGGTTGAACCTGAATCACCATGTAATTTGCTTCCGATAAAGTAAAAGAGTAATGGAAATAGGAGCACAGGCTCAGCTGTTAGCTTAAAGCTTTATACGTGTTTGCTTTGAAAGGGAGAAAGTGGTGTTTGTCTGGAGATAGAGCAGAGTTAATCCTCAGAGGGACGCTTTACTGCATGTCCACCTCTTGTCAATTACGCTTTCCAAGGCATCGTGTTCAACGCAATTATATCCTCCTCACAGGCAATATCTGAAATACATTTACATATGATCAGACTTTAATGCAGACAAAAGTTTTTGATCAAACAGTACTGTACCTGCCCAGGAGGAGCACTAATTAACAGAGCTGGACGGTACGACGTGTTATAGCACGTAATGGAGAGAATGTGCCAATTTCGCTTTGCCATTTAAAATGTGGTAGACGTATTTATGAGGTTATCAGTATGCAGGCGTATGCTTCATTTTACAAATGACAGCGAGGTACATGCTGTAATGCACAAAAACAAGGACACAGGATGAGGAAGATGATGTTTACAATAGTTTTTCACTTACAGTGAGAACTAACAAATTAGTTATGTCTACATTATTGCACTGTAAAAAGATATTTTCAAGATTTGTTATCACAACATTTTTTCTTTTGTCAAATCAACTTAAATAATTTATTTAGTTGAGATAACTTATTGTTTTGAGTTTCTGATGATTAAATTAATCTCCCTTGAATAAACTCACTTTTTCCAGTTCCAATCAACTTAAGAATGAAGGCAACCAGGTTACTTACTTTTTAAGTTTAACCAATAATATTTTTTACAGTGTGGAATTATATGGAAGCTTGTTTCTGGCATGAACAAAATAGGTAAGGAACTTTTTTCTTACATTTCAAGTTGTTTACATCTGTTTTTTTTTATAAATTGTGCTGAACAGAAGTTGCAATTGTGTGTTATAAATTAGAATTGCAACAATCGTATTAAGTTTATGTTTCAGAATTCTGACTTTTTCTGCAATTTTGACTTTTTTGCATTAATCTTTATTTTTGTTTCAATTTTTCTTTGTTTCTTCTTAGACTGCATGATAAAGTTTAATTGGTGTTATAAAATCATAATTGCATAATTCAATTGTAAGTTTGTTCTAATTTTTTTTTTTTTGTAATTTGATCTTTTGTATTAAGTTTATTTCTTTCATTTCTAGTCTTTTCTATGTTTTTTTTTTAATTGCGTGTTTATATCACAAGTTGTTACAGCTTTGATTATGTTATGTCAGAATGCGAGTGAACTTGCAATTTGATAAATAAGTCTTGGTTCCTTAAATGGATGTCCGAGCTGCAATTACTTTTATTTTTTTAATCTGTGGCATAAACAAGCTTCCATTGAATTACCACATGATCCTTCAGAATCATTTTATTGTGATGATTTTTACAAAAAAATAACCGTTTTCAACATTTATAATAAGAAATGTTTCTTGAACAGTAATATCAGCATATTGATTTTTGAAGGATTACTGAAGCTAGAAAAGCTGAAGTAATAAAGATTTACAATAAATTACATTTTAAAATAGATTACAATAGCAAACAGGCATTTTAAACTGTAATAAACTTAAGTATTACTGGTTTGTCTAATCAAATAAATGCAGCCTTGGTGAGCATTAGAGACTTCAATATATTAATATATTTATTTATTTATTTATTAACTACTAATAACCATTCTAAACTTGTGTGTGTATACACATAATATAGACAATAATATATATTGTTTTTGCCCCCCCCCCTCTTCTTATTAGCTGAACCCAAATACTGTAAGATCTTTTCACAAAAGGCCTATTCTCTTGATAAGAATATTGTTCACACTGTCTGGCTAAAATCAGTGTTAGTGAGCAGTTTCCTTTGCTGAGATAACCCATCTCAATCTCACAGATGTGACATATCAAGATGCTGATTAGACAGTATGATTATTGCACAGGTGTGCCTTCGGCCGTCATAATGAAAGGCCACTTAGGCCCTGTTTACACGAGAATGCTTGCGGGTGAAACTGATTTTCTTTTTTTTTATCAGCATGTGCCTTTTGTTTACACGTCAACTGGCGCTTTGGTGCTGAAAGTGGGCAAAAAAGCTGAAACTACCTCTGAGTTGGAAATATTAAAAATGCTTCACTGCGTGTTCCCCTGTAAATTGCAAAAGTGTATATACACACAAGCATATTCTACAGCACACACATACTGACTGGAAAATGAGAGCAAACTGAGCACATACTGCCAATCTCTCTCAATTTCAATCTGAAAATTATGTAAAGTTCCAGTTCACTTCCAATGCTAATAGCTCAAAGCATTTCAATAGTCAAAAGCTGTATAAATAATTGTAGTAAGTTACAGCAGCTGATAACATCATTCCATACCTTCAACCTGTGAACTTTTAAAGCTTATTTTTTTTGCTAGAAAGAATAACTTTTAAATTGAACAATTCCCCATTTTGTCATTCACACGAAGACATCCTGTGTCAGTGGAAAGACTGCAAGCATCATTAAACTGGATCTCTGAAAGGTCACTCGATTTATGCGGTTCGGTTATTCTGTTGAACACAGAGCTTGTCTGATGCAATAGTATGTGAGATTACCTGAATAAATGAACCTATTGCAGTGGACTCAGTTCATTTAGAGGGATTTGAATGAGCGTCTATTGAGTCTCTCATTACTCCTGCAATACTTTTCCCACTATATTGATGGAATTATTTCATTCGTTTTTGAGAAAAATTGAATCCACAAAATGTTGCATAACGCAGCATCAGCCACACACAGCTTTGACAGTTTCAAGCCCACAAGATACAGGGAGAAGCAGGTAATTTCAGTATTCTTATATTATTTAATGTGTTTCCATCATACTGGAATCCATACAATTACATCATGTGTCAAGGATAAACCCACACGAAATTTGCTCTAAGGTTGCCTGACGTATCAACTACGTCCCTCCTAAAATACTAAAAAGAAATACAAAATAGACACACATGAGTCAATTGTTAACACACAGTCAAAACCGCACACTCACAAGATGAGTTCATGTTATAATCTCATTTTGAGATCAATTCAGAAACTCACAAATGTCAAAACTAACAAATCTTTTTCCAAGTCAATTTGTTCGCTTCGTTCGTTGAATGAACCAAATGACTCGGAAAAAGATTCATTCATTTTGATGAACAAATTCGAACAGGAGAGTCACGAATGTGCATCACAGAACAGAGACAAGGCGACCATTTGAGCTTATAAAACTTAAACTTTGTTTTTTATTTTATTAAATGAGCGACCGTTTCACTTGATAAGACCCTTATTCATCATCTGGAATCGTTTAAAGCCCTTTGAACGTGTTGCAGTTTGCACTGAAACTGTCTTTTGGACCTTGAACCGTTTGGTTCCCATTGAAGTCCATTATATGGAGAAAAAATGCTGGAATGTTTTCATCAAAAACCTTAATTTCTTTTTCGACTAAAGAAAGAATGACATGGATATCTTGGATGACATGGGGGTGAGTAAATTATCAGCAAAAGTTTTCAAAAGTGATCTACTCCTTTAAATTTAATTAAGAATAAATACGATTAAAAATGAATAAAAAATCTATTTAATGTAACAATATAGAACACTGAATTTGTAACATACCCTACACAATATATATATATATATATATATATATATGCAAGCCGTATCGTGATGTTTGAAAGAGCCAGCACTATCCAGACCATAGCTAGCATTATTCATCTGTCAACCCATGCGACCTCCAGAACAGCTGATCCTCTTTCTTTGACACCTGCCAGAAGAGCAGATATGAAGCTCTGATCAGAGAGACCTTCTCAGCAGTACTGAGCCTTCCTCCAACAGAGCGCTCTCTGAGAGAGTCTGCCCATGTATCCGGATCATCTCGACCATTCGCTTGAGATAGGAGACTGGAGTGGAAATGACTTGTTTGCCCTGTAGTAACATGTACGTGTTCTGAGAGGGTCTCAAGGAATGTTATTAGACAAAGCCTTCTTCTGAAAGCTCACCACAATGAATAGCTCTCCTAACGTTTCTCTGGTTCTTGTTGACAAAAACCTTGGACAAAAAGGCTATTCTGACATTGGCTCAACACACAACTACAGAGCCACTGGCTACAAGCTTAAAACACACATGCCTGTTAACCATGATGAAGTGCTTCTAACACACTGTTCCTTCTAGAGAGAAACCGCCTTCACCAGGTTTCAGCTTTTGTCTTTGGTGTTGATTTGACAGCTTGCCACTTATTTACAGAAAGATTACAACACAAATATACGCACGTTCTTTAAACTTGCCTAAAATGTTCAAATTCTGTCAGATTAACCGTATGCCCCGTGAATCATTCTAATTCTCCTTCAGGCAAGAATCAATGGCATTGGTGTTAATGATATCATCCCCCCTGGGTTGTCTCCAGAATATGCCATATTTTAATTTGAAAGCAAGTGCAAATTAAATGTGCCCATTTTAGCAGATGGGAAGATTTTCAGTGGAATCATTGAAGATTTTTTTTATTATTATTGTTTTGGTTATGACTTTATGGTGTTTTTGTCTTTATTTTGGAGCTTGACAAACATGTAATCAGAAACTCCATTGGCATTATACACTGTAAAAAAATATTATATAAAATGAATAACCTGGTTGCCTTAAAATTTTAAGTTCACTCAACTTAAAATTAACCTCTTAACTGTCACCCCCCCCCCTTTTTGAATAGACATGAAAATGCACATTTCAAACTAAATGGCTGCGTAATTCAATGAATGCTTTGGAAAGATAGACATATGATTGTTTTAAAGAAGACATTTGGCAGATTTTTGTAGAAAAGTGAAATAAATTAAAAAAGTTAAAAAGAAAAGAACTATAGAAGTTTGAGTTTAATGGAAATGTACAAATGTAAAAATATTAATCATTCATACTTTACATAAAAAATATATATTCAAAACCTGGGCTTAGTGGGCGATTACATATCGCCCTTCACAGTAAAACATCGGCCGATTTGTTAATTTTTTTTATACATCGGCATCGTTCCGATGTCAAAATAGGGCCGATGTGAACAGGCCGACAGTTATCATTCTGATGTATTTGACGTGCTGTTAGTAGATTTGAGTGTGGGGGCTGGGACTGTGCGCAAGTCCGTCTGAAACGCCAAAGCGCCTGAAGACCTGGAATGCGGCTGCTGCTGTTCTTCTGTCAGCCTAATGTCGTACTTTGTTCCCCTGTAGCCATATTGTGACCGGTAAGTGATGTAGATGAGTGACTGCTTCTGCTCTGTTTAACTCAGGGAACGAGAGAGAGAGAGAGAGTGAAAGCACCGGTCCGCTGCGCGTGCGTCCTTCTTCAAAACGGTCTCTCTCCCTCACCGCGCATGTTCACTGAATTGAGTTGACTGAATATCTTCTGAGCATACACGATGGTAAATGTTTTTTTTCTGAACTACTGGTTGTGAATTGTGCTAAAGTAGCGTTGCCTCATCTTCTCTGAAAAGCTTTCCAGCACATCAGGTATCAGATGACAAACCACACTTTCAATAAACCAAAAAAAACTACCTGGTGACTGAAAATGTCTTCTGTGTTGAGAACTCATAAAAAATAGGTTGAGAACAAATTCTTGTGCATTGTCCTGAAACTGCCTGCATGATCACAGCAAGCATGTGCCGTGTCTCCGTAAATGACACATCGATTCCGCTGTAACAAATGACTCATTTGTTTAATCCACATTCACTTTAATGAATGGTTAAAACAACTGATCTGTCCTGCACTGAACTCAAGAGACATAAATCGGAAACACTCTACAATAAGGTTCCATTTATTTAAAGTTAGATACATTAATGAACATTCTATTAATATTAAGTTTAATTCTAATATTATAAATATACGTAAATATATATTTCATATTATTTAATATTTAGATTTTACTCCATGATAGAAATCCACCCCAGCCCAGCTGACATTCTGAGAATGATTCTATTCTTTCCAAAGTAGAGATATTCAAGTAACCTGGTGAAATTGTCTTTTATCACAAATCACATACAGCATATCACAGAAAAATAAAATCATCACAAATGTAATCTTTTTACCAATTTTCGTGTAGCTGAATCCCGCTATGTGTTTTCTATACAGAGATACCGAAACATCGGAACATATCGTGTATTTGCAATAACAGCAAATATTAATATCGGTTATCGCAATCGGCCTTACACATCTTTCAACATCGGTGCATTCAACTAACCTGGGCTAACTCAACTTAGCCGCAGAAAAATCACAAAAGCCAAAAATCTGAACAAGTTGTGTTTCAAATTTTAGGTTGATATCTCAAAAAATTAGCTTTCAAGTAAGCATTTTGAACCCGAGCGCAGTACCAAACTTTTTCACTTAGGGCACAATTAGACTCCATTACTGCCCATAGAAGGGCCGCCATCCATTATTTTTCTTGATATTTCAAACTTTTCAGAACCCTTTTTTCCAAAATAATTGTATGGATGCTCATCCTCTTTAGAAACTTTTGGCATGAAACCTAGGGCAGGACTCACCATTTTTTCAATGATTTTTCAGTGTTCTCTGCTATTTTAAAATAAAGGTCTGAACTCGCTTTGTGAGTATGAAAATATTCTTGTTGCATATTGATAAATCATGGTTCTCTTAACATCTCCTGAAATCAGTTATAGTTGTAGATATGGAAACTAATAGATTGTAGTCTTTTATGATATATAGTTTGTCAATATTACTAAAAGGTATATTTTTTACTAATATATAATCCTAATATTTAAAATATAGTTGCAATGTTTTTCCAACCTGGTGGTGAATTGCGTAGTTAAGGCAAAAACCAGGTTACTACATTTTTTATATAATATTTTTTTACAGTGTAGTTAATGAAAAAATACAATGGCAGATTGATTTTAAACCATTCAGAAACTCAAAATATTATGTTTTTTGAACTACATAAGCCATTCAAGTCGATTCTGACAAAAGAGAAAATGTTGTAAATCACAAATCATGATGATATTTTCAATCACTATTTTTTATAATTGATCAGATCTGATTCAATTTATTCAATATTTGAATAAATCGGACAGATTCTATGCAGAGTAAAAATCTGATATTCTGCCCAGTGAGTACAGCACCAACTGTGATAGATGCGCACATAAGATCTAGCTACAATGCATAATACAATAGAAACACACAATCTGTGTCAACCCTTTTTAAACCCACAGTAAGCACTTTTAAATCAACTAATATCAGTCTAGAACAGAAATAACGGTCATAAAGCATAAGATATGAATAATACCTTTTCTTTTTTCTACTGAAAAGATAACAGTTTGCCATGGGTGAGTAGCCAAAATAACAAAGTATAATAAATAATAACAAAGAGTTTTGCTATATAGTATTGTTCACTCATTAATGGAATTAATCATATTACTGTATAAATGACTGCAGCTTAGGAGAGGAAAAATCAGACAAAGAGAATGAGAGAAAAAGCTTTCTGAGCTCGGCTGTCAACACTCAACACCGTTTAATTACAGGACTCACAGCAAAAAAAAAAACCAAAACATACGTCATTTATCATCCAAATCCCAATACATTCACACAAAACTGAATGGAAATGAAGACATCTTATTCATTTTCCTCTCTCTACCCCAGCAAAAACCATCTGCACGACTGAGACTACACCTCTTCCTCATCCTTAACGCTTTCAGTCTTCTCTGTGATGGAATATTTAATGCGTTTTCAGTTCAATCAGGTTAGCCCAGCGAGACGGGAGGGGCCACGGAACCCAATGGGTCTAAACAGAGAGAAGTACGTGTCCATCTGGCATCCTAAACAACATCACAACTCCTTTGAGAAAGCACACAAGATGGGTCACGCATGAAACACTGCACTGCAACCTCTTTATTTTTTACTTTCATTGCATTGTGGCAAAGAAAGACCCAAGAGTGCATTGACGAGAGTTGTGCAGTGAGCTGCTTCCATCCTTTGAGCTTTACGGGTTTAAGTCGCTGCTGTATATGGGTGGAGCACTGCTGTTTTCAACACCTCCCAGAGCTTCTTGCGATGTGATCTTTAGTTAGATCTGCTCATCGAACTCTGCAGGTGCGAGCACAACAACAAGCATCATCAAGTTCTTTGTGAAAACCTAATTAGAGCATGGATAATGCATAACAAATGTGTTGCAACCATTTTCTACAGTGCCCTGAATAAGGCTCTGCTGTCCTCTTTGGGTTGAAAACAGCAAAACAGGAAGCTGAACTAAGCTGAAGTCTTTATGTTCTTGATTTCAGGACCACGGACAGCTCTTCTTCGTGTAGAATGGAAATGTGAGACTCTGATATCGATACAACTTGATAGAATTAAGTTAGTAAGTCAATGTTTATGCATGATCCCCTTCACATATGCATCACTTAACACAAGTGATTCATTTATAATGAAATTGATCTGATCTTGAGCTAAACACACTCATTTTTAGATATACAAGCTCAAATCAAGCATCCATCCACATCATGCCTACTTATATGCCACTTTTTATGTGAGTAGCCTGATGTAAACGCAGTTGCATAGGTATGTCTATAAGGTAAAACGTTCGAAGACGTTAGATCTTCCTTTCCCTTTCTTTAGGACAATCCAGATTGGGGCTAAACAAAACTATTGTACGTTTGATAACTGAGTCTCGACTATTATTTGTAGATCAAATTAAATGCAAACATACAAATGAACGCGCCACTATCAAATACCAACAGCAACTATTTGCATTCATCATTCGGCACCATTCATTGTCCAGCCTGACATACATACCAAATATTCGGGTGTAAAAGCCAATGGCCACTCCCCAAAACACCATATGCAAATAAGTACAGGCAGCTGAATAGCCATACTCAATCTCGACACAGTGCATATATATTCCAAACCGACTGCTGCAAATGTGGCGCTATTCAGTGACTACTTCAACGTATGACCGCAATCAACAATGACACAATGCTAACGAAGAGGAAACTGGCACCAACCAGTTGCCTAACCATGAGCAAACTCGTGCATGAACCTATTCAGGCTGCACCTGAAGTCGCGCATCTTTTCATGAACGCGCATAGTAAAACTGGACACGAAAAGCCATTGCCACCCGCGGTTCTTACTGGACAGACTGTTCCAAGTGGGAGACAAAACAGACGTGTCAAAATGGATAGGTACGCTTTATAAACTAAGTGAACAGAAGCAGAAAATTATAATTGTTTTTAGATGTAAAGTAGTTCTGAACAGGTGACCAAACCGAATAATCCCATATTTACATATATGTTCCGGGATACAAGTAGCCTTTGTTGGACTGCCAATACAGACATTTGGGGGCATGAGCGCGCGGCGTATGCGGCAGTTAAAGTAAATGTATACAAATAAACGAATTCGAACAAGATAACTTCTAAAAAAGAATTTCCGTGACGTGCCCTTAACAATTAAAGTCTTCATGTTGTAGGCACATAGTTCCAGTAAAAACGAGAAGAATTTATGAATAGAGTCCCCGTTGAACTGGAGAGAGACGGTGTCTCCCTCGCTGCTGGTGAATTTGAAACGATTTGCAAATCTCAAAGTGAAGATTGGAACCACCATCATCCCTGTCGTTGTAGTCTTCAGCCCAATGGTCGCCTGGATACAGGCACGGGACGGAGTAGAGCAGCGTTCTTGGTGGGTTCCTCTCAGTCATTTGGGCAGACATATTCACAGTAACATCCAAACTCACAATCCGCTTCTGCTCCAGAGGACCAAGCCGGAGGCACAGCCCCAGACCTTGCGAAAGCTACACACAGGAAGAGGATAAACTACTTTGGATGAATCCATAGAGGCTGAATGGCACATTTCCGGTGAAAGCAGTAAGTATTCCAACGACCCTGAAGTGTCCCGTGCTGCGCTGCGCGGGAGGAACGGGGAAGAGGCTGTGGCGCCGTGCGTGCGTGTGTGTGTGTGTGTGTGGGGGAGGGAGAGAGGGAGAGAGAGAGATAGAGAGCGAGAGGAGGAGGCGGTAAACACCATAACATTTCCCAACATTCTATAACACATCACAAAAGTAGGAGAATTTAGATTTTTTTTTTTTGTGCCTTTGAAATCAGGCTAACTCTTCCCCCTTGATATTCCCTTTGTATATAATAAGCTATTAAATCAATTAATTAATAATGACATTATCTTTTCAGTAATACTCATGTTATAAGTGTGCCCAACATTAAAATATTTCTTTCTTAATCTTATATTTAGCTGTATTGTTGAACACATATCATAATCACGTTGTAAAATGATTAACATTTACTTAGAAATCAATGAAAATGTAAACTAATAAAATAACCCGTTTTAATTGGAATAAAGAGATCTATAAGAACATCAATTGTGTTTTATTGTTTACATAAAAGGAAGATGCTGTCATCCTTCTCAATTTCCTTTCTCCTAGGCTGTTCCAACTTCGTATTAATCTTTCTTCTGCTGAACACAAGAAGACGTTCTGAAACCAAGAAACTGGCTACCCCATTTACATTCATAGTATTTACTTCCATTGTATGAGAAAAATGGATGTCAACAGGTCCATAAGACTGTTTGCAGGTGTCCCCAATATTTCTTCTGTAGTTCAACAAAGAAAATAATACAATAATATGTAGGATTAGAAGCAAATGCAAAGGTTTCAAAGATTTTGGCTTAATATTCCTCAAGATCTAATATTATAGTGTCAGCAAACATATTATAATATATATATATATTATAATATATAAATATATTATAATATTATAATATATATACATGTATGAGTATTGTTAAAAATATAAAGGACTTTTAGTATACTATAAATCCAAATAGAGTGCAAATAAAATAAACTGAATTAAATAAAAATGTTATAAGTGTAGGTATTGTGTTTTTAGTTACAAGAGTGAGAGAGAGAGATTAATGTTTTATAGGATATGAAGCAGGAATAGACACTACTAATTCTTTTATAGATTTCAATAATGTTTCTATGTGCAGAGAATCCATTGAATAAAACTAACACCTTGCATACACACATACACACAGAATTATACAACATATATGTCCTGAGACAGGACATGTAAACTTTAGAAATTATGTTTATTAACAAAGTTCGGGAGGAAGTACGTCAGATACCGAACTATTAATAGCATGAGAGGAGGCTTATAGAGAGAGCGCTTACCTTACCTTCCCAGGTTTCAGGTCCCCTTCCACCCACTTCGTTTCCCATGATTCTATCACAGCCAGGGGATGGGAGGACTTCGGGTCTGGGCCAATTCCTAGCTCGGGCGCCTTGCAACACAGATGCCAAAACACTCATTCCATGTACTTATATTTTAAAGTGTGAACTAGTGAATTGCTCCTGCATTTATTTGACCTAAAACATATTTGACACTGACAGGTTTTAAAGGACAGTTCTGTATTTAACATTTGAAGTCCAGTTTAAAGATCGTTTCTGATGACACAATGGTTAAATATTGTTTAGACAAATGCTGCTGTCCTAGACTTCGCATCTCTGTGCAACACCCCATATAAAATCATTTACCCTTCATAAGCTTCACAAAGTTTACAGAGACGTGAGACTCATGCCAGCTGCTTGGTGTTCACTGAACATGCTCACACAAATAATCGCTGCGAAGATGCTTCAACAAGGTGTCACCATTCGTCTGTAGAACTGTAGACCTATTTTCCCGAACGCCTCACAACTTTACATTCTTCCGTTGAGAGCTCTGAACATACAACACTCAGCCCAATAAACTGCCAGATACCGTACTTTTGCAAGCAAAACCACTGTATAGTGTATCACGCAGTGGGGACATTTATGCTGCGCTCCAGTCCAAAGTTGCCATGCCCTTCACTCCGTGACTTCTCCCTCCGCCCTCCGTCTCACCGCGGATGTGCTCGTCATCCGGCTCACGCTGCATTAGTGCCCACTACTGGCAGAACTCGGATGTAAGCTGACCTGGACAGCCTATGCCTCTATCTCACTTTGAATCAGCTATGAAGTCCATTTATATCATTCACTTTTTCCCTTTAGAATCTGGTTTAATGAACAATCCACATATGTATAGCACAGGTGTGTTTTGGGTTATTTTAAGTAATACAGCAAATTAGATATTAACCTTGATATCCTCACTGTTTGGGTAAATGAATCCCATTAGCTTTTTTCCTCTATTTTTTAAAATGTTCCCTTCATCTCAGGGGACATGAAACTCCTGTGACTTTTCAAAATAATCCATCTAAACATGCACAAAAAACTGGGTCTTATTTGGTTGTTTCAAAAGGTGTGTAAAAAGAATTTGAGTATTTAAGAAAAATTAGTGAAATAATGCTCTATGGCTCCTATTGGATAGATGTGGCTCATTTGCACTTTAACCTCTAACCTGGTTCACATCCTTTCTTTGAATAGTACATGAAATGTAACACATTTCAAACTTAAATGGTTGTATTCAAGATGCTTTAATATAACATATGATTGGTCTGTTTTAAAGAAGACATTTGGCAGATTTTTGTAGAAAGTGAACTAGAAGAAAATGAAACAGAAAAAAGTTATAGAATTTTGAGTTTATTGATGTGATGTAAAAATATTAATTATTTATATTTACATAAAATATATTTTTAAATGGCTAACTGAAACTCGAAAAATCAAAGTAAAAATCAAAACCAAAAGTTGTGTTTCAAATTTTAGGTTGATACTCAAAAAATTAACTTTCAGTAGATTTTGTTTAGCGCATACTAGAAAACTTTTCACTTAGGGCACATATCAGACTCCCATTACTGCCCATATAAGGCTTCCAATCATTTTTTTCTTTATTTTAAGTTTCACCCTTTTTTCAAAATAATTGTAATGGATGCTACGCAGCAACTTTTGGCATGAAGAAAAACAAATGTGCATCTACTATTTTTTCATGATTTTTTGGGTTCTTGCTAATTTAAATAAAGGTCAAGTCCTTCAGGACTTTTATTGTATCTTCCAATATGTTTCTCCTATTCCTACAACTGTGAGGGGGTGAATCTTTTCTAACCGTTAGTTTATCATTTTAGATATAAAATGTATGAGATAGCAGGGCGGTTAACTTCTATTGACAGCTGATAATGGTGGTGACGCCAGTGAATTTGACGTTTCTGCCAATGTATCCCTCTAATACACAACATTATAATCACCCTCCTAATCCTTACTGGGCTTTTGTATTTTCCAAGATTTTCCAGATGGCCGCCGCGTCACCCCACAAGTTCGGCCTCAAACTGTTCTTCAGAGAGTCTATAGGTGATGTCACAGACGCTCTGTCCATTTTTTACAGTTGATGATTCTATCAATACTCGCTCAAATGCTTATAGAAGAATACAAACAACCCCCATTTCATTTTGGAAGAGATTTACATCACAGAACATACAATACAAGTCAATGGAGTTGGGACAAAATGTCAGAAACCCTGTTAAAGCATCTTTCAGCCAATTTCTTTGTGAGCATATCAGTGAGAATACTTATACTAACTGAGAGAGTTTCACTGTCTAAAAAGAAGTTAAAGCCAATCATATATTTTATTAGAAAACAATCTTTAAAACAGGGCTTTAATCTAAATACGTACTTTGTCCAGAAACAAGTTGAGACACACCCACTTTATCAGTATTTTAAGTAGTTTGTCAACTAGTTAATTAAAGTTAGTAGAAAATTGTAGACCACTGAAATCAAGAGCTACCAGCCACATCTATTTATTTATCACACTGCTTTTAGAAGAAATTGGCTCCTCTGTTGTAAAAGAAAAAATCAACAGGTGTTAAATATGACATGTTCAAATCAATAAAAAAATGACATCGAAATTTAATGACTTTGAGGGCCTTCTGTTACAGTCATGCAAAATATTTTCATTTTTAACATACTCTGTGAACTATCCACTGGTTAGTCTGAATGAGAGAACAGAGAATGAGAAAGAAGGGCACGTCGTGAAGTCTGAAACGTTTAGAACGCTTTGCCATGAACTCGAACGCGCTTATGTCTCCTGGAAACGGGTGTAACTGGTAGCGGAGTTTGAGAGATTTCTTTCTTTTTTGTCCCGGGTGGTAAGTGTGCCAGAGCGGAAGTCCAATCAGGCAGCAGATGTATATTCCAGAGCCCGCTGACGGAAGGGCCGTGGCAATTTCCATTAGTCATTGGTGATCACTTGGTTGCAGTTCCATCAAGAATTCACTGGAGGTGTATCACGGTGAGAGCAGAAGGATGGGAAACTATGGGCCTAATTGGCTAAAATGTGTCTTTCTCTGTGCCTGTCCGTTGAATCAACATAGATTCTATCCATGATTCCTGTAGTTCAATATAGATTATAGGCCAAAGTCCAATGAACGAGTTATATGTCCTTTTGATTTCCTGAGGCCGTTGATCTGTTGGAACACGCCAAGCATCCGCTATTGTGTGACGTCTTATCATATCTTTGAAGATATCTCAGAACAGATAAGTGAACTTAAAACGGAAAATTTTCAGCTGAGCTAACTACTGAAGCCTTCCTTTCCAAAGTGTAAAATTTCAAATCAATCTCTACTTCTATTCATTCTGCAATTGATTCGTGAGCGTCCTCCCCATGGACCGAGATGTGTTACTGGAGGCAGTCCAGTAACCGGAATAACTCAGCCAGTGCAATTCTCTTCAAGAGACATCTGATACACAGCACGGGGTATTAGAGTGAACTCTATATGAATTTTAAAGGAAGTCATTTACAAATGTGTTCGATGTATATCGGTAGCCATACGACAACTTGCAAGATTTAGAACAATAACATGCTTGTAACAAGTTCACTGTAAAAATATAAAGATATCATATCAACATAATGATGTAGTTATGTTTTAGCTTCATTGCAAGTGTTATTTGGACATAAATAAACAATGGTAATTATCCTTTTCCCAAAAATGAGAAAGAAATTAGGCTAGAAAACAGAACTAAATACAAGAAATAAAGTTAGTGGTGTGAGGCTAAATATATGTGTTTTTAGTTCTAATTAGGGAAGATGTCTTGTTTCTACAAAAAAAAAAAGAAAGTTTCTTTCATTTGATTTTATTATGTTCTTGTGTTCTGCGTAAGTGCAGTAACTGTAACATTAGGCATTTTAATATTTAAGAACGCATATCAGACCAACTTCATCAGGTCCCAAAAAATTATTCCAGCAAAGAATGGCCTTCCTCAGCTGCCATAGTTGCAACTCTTGTGTCATCAAGAACAGTGTGTCCAACGTATCACTCTCCCGTTTATAAACGTTGTGTAACGCTTTGTTGGGGCTGAACGCAGCCAGAACTTCATCTTAAACATTTGCATTTTCTGTTAAGAAGCCTTGCCACGTACTGTAACATAGAGCTATGTACATTATATATTGTCGGTGGTCCGATGAAAAACCGTGAAGGTGGATGTTCATTTGACGATTTTAAATTTTTACGGAGAATATTTATAAATCCACTTCTTCTTTACTTTCATCTGCTGTCAAAGCTGTTATTACGCAGTTAATATTCCTCATAGTACAGCACAATATAGGGATTCCCTGATGAAGGCATCTACTTTGTTCTTTAGTCTTAGCACTGGTATCATAATGTGAGTTGTATTGATAGTATACTATTTGCAGAAGAAAGCAATATGTACTTAATGAAGGTAGCAAAGAATGTTGTATTGCATTGTAATTGGATTGAAATCTGGATTGCCTGATGATTGGAATGAACGGTCTGATTGTGTTTGACCTTTACCAGGCTAGTCAATATGGTTGTTGAACCACATATGTATTTATTCTTCAAAGTTAAAGTAAGTCAGAACACAATGATTTCACAATCATTTTGCAATAAAAGAACGAGCTACACCTCAGAACAGGGCAGGTGCTTGTTGCTATATTCTCATCGAATATGTGTCTGTGATTTTAAATAAATTAGCTGAACTAATAAAATGCAGCTCATATCTGTAATAAAATGCAGTCATTTCCAACAAAAAATTATCAGGATTGTGTAAATAA
The DNA here is from genome assembly GCA_030378365.1 of Hybognathus amarus. Taxonomy (NCBI): domain Eukaryota; kingdom Metazoa; phylum Chordata; class Actinopteri; order Cypriniformes; family Leuciscidae; genus Hybognathus; species Hybognathus amarus. The sequence continues at coordinate 41,686 of JAQIUQ010001311.1, read as the reverse complement.
ATTATCAGTCAAAACATCGGCATCCATGCCAGTGTATTGATTCATTGTTCTTCATAGTTTGCGACAGACATTTAATAAATGATTCATCTGTCAATATGAAACGTCACTTTGGTCATTCTAAATTAATGATCGGTAAAGCGACGGTGATTCGAGATCATCGTTACTATACAATAGGATACCACGTATGTCCAATTTGCAAACTCCAATTTTTTGTGTCAAATATGTAGATTATATCATGACACTGGCAAGAATATGGTTACATTTAAAGATGTTGTGCCAAGCATGACAACGTGACGTTCAGCTGCTTTTGAAATTACGTTTTTTTCATTCCTGAAAAGTAACCGTCTTTGGACATACGTGAGTTTCATTGGGTCACCACATGCAATTGGTTGAAACTAGAAGAACAGAAAGAAAGACCACTAAAAATAAATAAACACTTGAATCATGAAATGTTTCTCTTTAGTGTTTCTTATGATAAAGACATGAGTAGCTCAAAAATTATCACTTTTATTTTCAGGCTAACGTCTCCCTTTAACAGTGCACAAAACAGTTGAATTAATCCTTCTAGTCGTTTAGCATAGGGTGTTCATTTTACATGGTTCTCAATACATGCGAATAAATGAACAGCATCCAACTCATTTTGTCCATGCATACACATAACTGGCTCTAGGATTCCGAAGGTGTTGACTGTGCCGTATTTGAGATTGCCTTTAACACTTGAGCAATACGAGCCTGGTGGCTACCAAACACATTTTGCTACAAATTAGAGTGCATAAGCAGTGCCAGATTGTGGGATGATGCAATGTGTAAACTTGAAACATTGGATTATTATGTTAATTTATACAAAAATATGAACCTATTAAAAAAATCAGGATATTTGTTGAGGCAGAGACGACCCCCTGGTTACCAAAGAGGATGGAGATGTCTTGGAATTGTCATCATGTTGTCCATAATGTTAAACTTAGTTGCTATTTGAAAATATTAAGATATGTCATTATACTTGTATTTAAAATTCTGTCTATATTGAAATGGCTTTAATGTTCATCAATAGAAAAAATTAACACATTGAAAAGTTATACAAAATCTCAATCTGTATTATAAAATTCCAACATATAAAGTGTAATTTTATATTAATTATTCATATACATTTCTCATTACAAAGAACAAATTTCAAACTTGTTAGTCTCTATTATTCATTTGATACTTTGTCCTAAAAGCTTAGTGTCCTTGCTACTTTGTTATGTTCACTTCAATACTATTCTTTAGTCACCAGAAATGAACTATGATATATTTTATTCGCAAAAAATGTATTAAAGTGTTGAATATGACAACTTCTATTGTGACAAGCCAGGTTATCCTCTGAGAGAATCCTCTACACCATCATATCAGATGCATTTGCATCATGCTAAAAAACTGACTTCTTAACAATTGTTTTAATGCAACATACTATTCACAATGGCCACAATTTCAAAACTAATCCTTTAACTCCTAAAGCTAATGAAGGGGTTCTTTAAGTATGACAGTAGAGAATAAAACTTTCATGCTCTGGGAGCTGTTTTTTACCATGTTTCCATCAGCAATATTTAGTTCTGCTGGCTGTTTTTTTAAATGCCAAATTACAAATCAAATTGTATTAGTTAGGGATCTTGCCTGCTGTCTCAAGATGTGAGAAGAAATCAGGTTGGTGAAAATATTCTCTATGAATCATGCATTTATAGAACTTCTGAAGCTTCTTGTCAACTTTTAAGCTCCTCTCAGGATCTCCATTTATCCAAACTATGTAGCTTCTTTTTTTATTTTTTTTTTTTTATTTTTTACAATTTTTTTGAATGATGTTACATGATACATTAGTTGAAGTACAAAAAATCTAGACATAATCTACAAGCCTAAAAATTCAAGGGTAGAAGTAAACTGATTGTTATGTATTACTGACACAAATATACAAAGCAGAAAGTAATTTAGAATAGGTGGAACGTCTGATAGAAATGATAGAAGAGTAGAGAATGCCAAATGGAATTAACGAATACAAAAATACATACCTAAACAAACAAAAGAAAAAAAAGAGAGAGGGTAGCAGTAGAGAGAGAGAAATATAGAATGAGACAGACAAACACAGAATGAAGACACACAGATAGAGATACAGACAGACAGACACAGAGCGAAAAGCATCACAGACAGACAGCGAAGACAGACAGTACAGACAGACAGTATAGACAGATGTAGAGAAAGAAGAGAGAGAGAGAGAGAGAGAGAGAGATAGAGAGAGAGAGAGAGAGAGAGAGAGAGTAGAGTAGAGAGAAAAAGTAGAGAGAGAGAGAGAGAGAGAGAGAGAGAGATATAGAGATATAGATAGATGATAGATAGATGAGAGACTTTATATATGTATAGAGACAGAGATAATAATAGATATATAGATAGTATAGATAGATAGATATATATAGAAGAGTACAATATAGACAAAATACAGAGAGAGAGAGTATAATAGAGAGAGATAGATAGAGTAAGTAATAGACAGTACATAGAGTGAAGATAGATACAGGAGACAGGAGATACAGACAGGAATATATAATTCAGATACATATATACAGACAAAGACAGGACAGACAGACAGACAGACAGACAGACAGTATATAGCGAAGACAATATAGGACTACAATATAGACAAGATATAATAGACATAGATAACAAAATACATATATACAGAGATACAGAGATATAAATGAAATATATATATATATATACAGACGAATATACATAATATATATATACATATACAGATATATATAGATATAGCGAAGACAGACAGAGAGAAAACATATATATATACAGATATATAAGACAATATATATAATATAAACAGAATATAATAATAGAGAGTAGAGAGTGAGTAGAGGAGAGTAAATATATATATATACATATATATATATACACATATATACGAAGATATACAAACATACAGATATATATATACACAGTGACAAGTAACAGCAGACAGAATACATATATATACAGATACATACATGACAGACACATATAGTGCATATATACAGACATATACACACAACACATACACACACACACACACACAGACAGATGCGAAGACATATATACAGACAGATATATATACACATATACACACAGACAACACACACACATATAAACATACAGACAGATATATACAGAACAGAGTGAAGACAGACAGGACAGACACACAGACAGACACATAGACACAGAACAAAATACAATAAGAGATATACAGACACAGATAACATAATATACAGACAGACAGAGAGATATACGCAGACACACGAGAAGACAGACACAGACACAGATAGAAATGAAGACAAAGAACAGACAGACGCATGGACACAACGGTAGATACAGACGTGGTATACAGAACATGGGATGGATGGATGGACTTGGCCTATGGATAAATGTCGGCCACGGAATTGGACGCACAGACAGATACGAGAATGTACAGACAGACAGTAGACACACAGATACAGAGTACAACATAGATACAGATACATACATAGACAGATAGATAATAAAAAACTTTTCAGACAGAAAAAAGCTTTTCCAATAAACACTCATAAAACATAAAAACTCATAGGACAGGAAAAGACAGCGATCACTGGGTGAGCGCTTCTTCACGAATCACAGGGCTCTGTTCCTCCACTGCAACTTCCTCCTTCTGTTTAAGCAAGCATTTACACACAAATCAGCCGAGACAATCCCATCCCATCCACATTCCCTGTTCACGTGTACACACACCGCCACGCAAAAGCCCACTGTCATGGCTGACTGTGCGCGGTGATCTCCTGCACTGAGTCCCATGCCCAGAGCACACAGTCTCTCTGCACAGTGACACTGTCACTCGTCAAAGCCTGTGACAGCTCACACTCCTCGAGCGGCCCTACAAAGACACATACTGATGCATGGAACTGCTGCTCCCGGTTGCTGTCCGAAACCCACATTAACACATTGGAACAAAGAACAATGTCCACTTGTTCACATCAAAGTTGAATATGACAATAACACCGCCCTGTGTCTTCCACTCTTCTTCTTCCTTTCTCTCTTTCTAGCAATTTCTTTGTCTTCGGCACCACACTCTCAATTGCTGCTGTAGTAAATTTAGCTCTACCTTGAGAAAATGGCTGCCTTCGTTTACTGGCATGCTTCAAAGTTCCTCCATAATGAACCTTGGTTTAGCATCAGTAATTGGACACTTTTCATCCCCATATACACAATATACTTTATAGGCACGGCGTATGCACCAGCTGGGTGGCAAAGTTATAAACCTAAAACTAGTCTGCTGACTAGTTAAAGGGAGCAGTTCATCATCTTCAAAAATAATTTTTGGTATGTTTTAACTTTACCTCAAGGGCATCCAAGATGTAGGTGTTTTTGTTTCCGATATCTTTCAACTTTGTTATTTTAGGTCGAAACCGCTCTCGTCTGTTAGTTACATAATGGAGGTCTGATGGTCACCACCTCAAGAAGCATGCACAGAGAAGTTCAGATTAAACATGAATTAATTACTCGTAAATGAGTAAAAGTACACATTTATGGCCTAGACACGAAACGAAGTGTTTGTGTGAGAAAACGAACAGTATTTATATTCGCTTTTAATCCTCTTGTAATTCAGAGCCACGTCACAGTGGTCCTGCGCAAGCACCTCGCAAAGCGCGAAAGCCGCAATACCGATCGTGTACGCTCACCTCATTGTTTGCAAGCAGAGATTTCAGAAGTGTTACTCTTCACTGCTGAAGATTGAAACATATTTAGATATACAGAAAATCGCAATGGAACACTATTCGATATATCAACAGAAACAGTTGCTCAATTTTCTTGGACCCCCTGCCGCATGGCCGCCTTCCGGAACTTGTCGACAATCATGCGCCCACTGCCTAGATCACCTGGACCTGGTGTGCTTACAGAAGGAGAACACACAAACACTGTTGCGCTCTCCACACAAAGTGGTCGTTTCGTGTCTCTAGGCCATCAATGTGTACTTACATTTACGAGTCATTAAATCATGTTTAATTTGGACTTCTCTGTGCATGCTCTTTAAGGTGGTGACCATAGACCTGCATTATATGACTCGACAGGCAAGAACGGTTTGATCTCTAAAAATATCAAAATTGAAAAATACTCGTGAAACCAAATACACCTGACATCTTGGATGCCCTCTGAGTTAAGGTAAAACATATCAAAACTATCCCTTAAAAGAAATACATTTGCTTTCGCACCATTAAAACTTAGTCTGAAAATGTTCCTCTAGCACTTATGACCAACTATTTATATTTTGCCTTTAAGAACAAATAATAACATTAAGAATATAGAAAAAAACACTCTGAAAAGGTACAAAAGCGGTCGCTGGGGTGGTACCCTTTCAAAAATATGCACCCTTAAAAGGTTTGTTCACCCAAAATGTAAATTATTATCATTATTACTCATCCTGATGTCTTTCCAAAACCATAAGACTTCCGTTCTTCTTCAAAAACACAGATGAAGATCTTTTTGTTGAAATCTGAGAGTGTTTTTTCCCTCCATTGTTAGCAGTGTTGGGGAGTAGTTAACTGCACAAGTAGCTTAGCTACTAACTTAACTACATTTTTCAGTAGCTTGGCAGTAGCTCAGTTGCTTTTTAAACAGTGTAGCTTTTCCAGTCAGCGAAACTGACTTTTTGCAGCAAAGTCGCGGTGTAGTGCGAGCAGAAGGCTACGTTGCTACATTGTCGAGCCTGCACGAATCCTAGTGCGAATGCAAGGATAGATCTTCTTCTTGCTTACGATTATAAGACTCAACTTTGCATTATCCAGCAGCATCTGAATCAACCACATTAATGCACGCATCTTGCGGGACACTAGGCGTCACTGCGGTGAAGAGTCGGTCCACGGCACCCATATTTATGACTCTGATACCGGCAAATCACGTGATCGGCATATTTGCAGTCATGGAGAACAGCTAACGTTATTACCCATGTCGCCTTCTCGTCCAGATCTACATCTGTATTGTTTGAGAGAATGTTTCACATGCAATTTCACGTTGTATGTACATTCTTTCTGTGCAGATGTTCTAGGCTTTTTAAATAAGTTATTTATAATATACGTTGTTTAAAAGCAAAGTAGTTTCAATGTGCTAGCTACTTTCTTGATAGTGACTTGTAGTGTAGCTAACTACTTTCTAAATGAGTCCGACTGTAGTTAAACTACTTGAACTTACTGAGTAGGGCTGGTGATAAAACGAATCAGATGCATCCTCAAAGAATTTTTTACAACAAACCAATATCAAGAGGCTTGATAAATGTTCAATAATGTTTATACGGCAAAGCGGAACGAAAGCTCCATTTGACAGCGCGCGCACACGGAGCATTTATCCTTGGCTCCCAAGTCGAAAGCATGAACGCCAGCGCAGCGCACGCAGCGCAGCGCGAGCTCACGCACACTCGCACTCTATCGTCTCCCTCACGAGATCCAGTGAGAAGCGCTTGAGATCAGTGAAGAACACAAATGTCAAGTTTAAACCAGTTTAAAGGCAGATGAAACACTGCTGACAAAGGAGAGAAACACTGCCGTGCAGAATCTGAATTGATACTGAATCAATTTAGCCTACCATGGATTTACTGTAAGGTTAGCCTAGTAATATTAACTGCACCATGAAATGTGGGATATACATATTGAATTGTATATATTATTAATGTAGACAATGTATTAAATGATCTAATGGAATATAAGTACAGTATTTAATAACGTATTTAACTGTTTGGCTACTGTTTTTCCTTCAAAATATCACAGAAACCATAAAGTTACTGCCAGTAATAGTGAGGTGCTAAGTTATAGGCTATGCCTGATTTTATCTGTTATGCATGATCTAAATGCATGACACTGGATGAACAATGGTTAATTTTAATACAACTCAAACAGTCACAATATTACTTTTTACCAAATAAAAATGTGGTTGTTACATAAAAAAACAGATGTTACTGTTTTTGTTAATGAACATAAATTTAATAGTCGTTTAAAACACAATTAACACTCTGTTTTATACAACTTTCACTTAGGAGCAAAAATCTGCCTTTAAACTTGAAAAGAAATAAAAGATTTAACATATATCGTGATAATTATCGATATTGACTATATATAAGAAAAATTATCGCTGATAATTTCTTTTTTGGCCATATTGCCCAGCCCTACTTACGAGCAGCTTGTAGCTTGTCAAACTACAGTTTCAGAGTAGCTTCCCCAACACTGATTGTTAGCTACAGAACTATGATTTTGAAGCTTCAGAATGTTTAGACCTATAATGACTTTATATGATGAACATATCAAAATAAGGCTTTCCTTCACATTAAAATACTGAAAAGTTAACATAAACCGAAGCACAACCAAAATTGCTTAATCCATGAAAACAAACCTCATTGGTCCTTGCTGAAGCTCTTACGTGCTGCATAACACGAAGAATGACGCATTGGTTCTCATGCTTGAGCTTCCATTTTACCAGATCTGACCTGAGGTGATTAACTGTTTATATGTGAATAAAAGCCTGAATTTGACCTGCTCATTATATAAAGTGATTGTGTCTCTTCAGCAAAATTGGACTAAATCACTTGATTCATATGGGATTAGTTTTACGGTCTCTTATGAACTTTTTGAAGCCTCAGAGTGGTAGTTGTGTAGTTGCAAATGAAAGCTCTCAGATGTCATCAAAAATATCTTCATTTGTATTTCAAAGATGAAAAGTCTTACATGTTTGGAACGACATGAGGTTGAGTAATAATGGCAGAATTTTTCATTTTGGTTTAACTAACCCTTAAGGGGTAAATAATATAAAAAGGTGTAACTTTTAAAAAGGTACTCCCACAGTGACAGCTTTTGTACCTCTTTATGATAGAGAATACAAATATATAGCTCCCTGCCATTACTCAGTAGCCAAAAAGCATTGTCATGGCTTTCACTGTAATAATTTTTAAAAGTCTCATAACAAAGTATTCAATGGATATTCAAGTACAATGAGTTCATTTTTATTGTATGCCAAAGAAATCAAGTCAAGATAGCCTTTCTGTAAGAGATACCACATACATAGATTTCCTGGAATTAAGTCCATAAATCCTCTTGACCGAAGATTTTAAAAGGTAAAATAAGGTCCAGTTTTCCATCTGTCATTATTCCAACATCTCAGGACTTATAGAATAAACAGCAAGCGAGGACAATAATATTGTTCACTCATCTTTCTCTTCCCTTCCTGTTCTTCAGTATTAGTAGTGTATCTATCAGATTAAACTCCATTTCTAGCAACAGAATTAGATATTGTTTAATGTTTACTAGTGTTGTCACTTATACACATTTCATTTAGTGAGATTAATAATTATGCAAAATAAAAGTTATTCAGTAAAAAATTAGTGCAATTAATCATACCCCCTGTACACAAATCCAACTGCAAAAGCAATTTAAGCTTGAATGCTTGATGCAATGGCCAAAGACCAATGCAAATACATAGATTAATGAATAGATGGAGCACACGAAGCCCTGAATTTTAACACTTCTGCTACCTCCTGTTTTAGCAGATGGGAAGCACTGTAACACATGCGATTTAGTCACAATGAAACGTGCTGGTGACGCTGAGGTGGAAGTGCAAAAGAAATGCCTATACTGGAATAGAGGGTGTGCACGTGTACTATCACAGTAAGCAGGAATCACTGCAAGTCCACAGTTTTCACATGGAAAACTTTTACACCATTGCTGTGGGTTTGTTTTTAGTCTGCGGGTCTACTCGAAACTCTAATTGTTACCCCCCTGAACACTATTTGGCTAGTTTTGGCAGTTAAAGGAGTAGTTCACCTTTAAAAAAAACTTTTGCTGATAATGTACTCACCTCCATGCATCCAAGATGTCCATGTCTTTCTTTCTTCAGTCGAAAAGAAATTAAGGTTTTTGATGAAAACATTCCAGGATTTTTCTCCATATAATGGACTTCAAAAGGTTCAAAGGAGAGTTTCAGTGCAAACTGTTCAAAGGGCTTTAAACGATTCCAGACAATGAATAAGGGTCTTATCAAATGAAACAATTCGCTCTTTTAAAAAAATATATAACAAAGTTCAAGTTTTATAAGTTCAAATGGTCGCATCAAAATGAACGAATCTTTTCCAGAGTCAACTCGTTCATTTCGTTTGTTGAAGGAACCAAATGACAAGAAAAAGATTCCCTTTGAACAGTTTGCAGTTTGTACTTGAACTGTTTGGTTCCCACTGAAGTCCATTACATGGAGAAAAATCCTGGAATGTTTTAATCAAAAACCTTAATTTCTTTTCAACTGAAGAAAGAAAGACATGGACATCTTGGATGACATGGGGTGAATAATTATCAGCAAAAGTTTTCAAAAGTAAACTACTCCTTTAATAGGCAGGTTTTGAATAACAACTGGGCTGGCAACCCTGTTGTTAAGCGTAAAATTAAGCGGAAGTTAAACAAAAACACATCTAAAAGGGAAAAAAACTTTGCGATTGACTCTACAAATAAATTCATTTGATCGTTTTAGCTATCCTTTCAGACTGTCGAAAGCTACAGAAAACTAAAGGAAATAAAGGGGAAATAAAGGTTTGGATCAGATTTGTTTGATTTTGAGGTAAAATCTTTCCTATTTATAGTATTGATAATACAGTTAAATACTATCCTATATTCTGTGAAACTGTAAATAATGTTATGGTGCCTTCACACCAGATGCGAATAGCACGTAAGGCGCGAATGATTTCAATGTTAAGTCAATGCAAAGATGCGTTACGCGCATAAAGAATTCTGCGGCGTCAACGAGGCGTGCACGCGAATAGCGCCTCGTTTCGCACAGTCAGACGTCTCGGGCACGGTTAAGCGCAAATGATTTAGTTAGTGCCATTTGTTCATTCACGCGTTTGACGCGAATTCATTACAAAATTTGAACTTTGGCGTGAATTCGCGCGCGTTAGCCAATCAGGAGCCTAGCTGCTTGCTCACGTGGTGAAGTAAATGCATTGGTGGGATTATGCACAACAAAGCAAAATATTTCATCACTTAAAACATTATTTCTATATACGAGACATGTTCATTTTGTATTGAATGTTATTCATTGCATATCTAGATTATATAAAATAGTATTATGATGTAAAGACAATCAACATATGTGCATAAGTTCGTGTCTGGACGTGCGAGAGAGAAAAATCACAGGACAGGTTAATAACTTTTGGAAGCTGGCTCTATTTATCATCAAAACAAAAATAAATGACAGCTAGATTAGATGGATGAGGGCGAGGGTGATCCTCGCTCCGATGCGGGACAACAGGTCATCAAACTTGGCGCGGGACAGACAAAAGTACCGTCTGACAGCGGCCGTCATCCAGCGCAGGTCCTGGAGCGAGCAAATGGTGAAACTAGCCAAACGGTTCGGGTCGCGAGGACACAAATATACGACGATGACTCCCCACGCCACTGTTCTGCTCTCCTGAGCAAATACAGAGCGGTGACTCTCTCGATGAATGCTCAGTCGACATAAAAACAATGGTCACCAACGGATTTTGATTCTGACGCGTGAATTTCGCTTCAAACTTTTGTTTTACGCGCGTTAGTTTCACTCTTGATACGCAAATTAACACAAAGTGGTCAAGCGTCAAACTAGGCGCATCAGGCGCGGATTTGACACGCTATTGGCGTTCGGTGTGAACGCACTGTTAAACAAAAACAATTTTCTTTACAAAGCAAGTTTATATAAATAGAAGGACAAATGAGTTAATAAAATAGATTGTGTAAAGTAACACAGTCTCATCCCAATTCGTCATATAACTGACGTTTTGGGACGTCTTTTGACCATTCGTCAATATACGACTATTTAGGGCCCCCTTAAACGTCGGTAGATGACGATCCCGGGTCGTCATAAAACTGACGCTTTACCTTCAACGTCAGTTAGGTGACGAGTTGGGTTTGAGGGTTAGGGTTAGGATCCCATAACGTCATATACCGACGTTTAAGGGGGCCCTAAATAGTCGTATATTGACGAATGGTCAAAAGACGTCCCACAAACGTCAGTTATATGACGAATTGGAATGAGACTGGCACTGTGTAAAGCACAGAACTGTGCATTATCTGCAGCTGCCAGTTAAAGCAGTATTTCACTTTTGAAAATACTTTTGCTGATAATTTACTGACCCCCATGAAATTCATTATAAGGAGAAAATGCTGGAATGTTTTCATCGAAAACATTAATTTCTTTTCGATTGAAGAAAGAAAGACATGGACATCTTGGATGACATGGGGTGAGTAAATTATCAGCAAAAGCTTTTTCAAAAGTGAACTACTACTTTACCAGAAAACTTTAAAAGTTTCTACAGCATTTATTAAAACAACCAGAATATCCATTGACTTTTTATTCCATTTTGCAGTACCAGAAAGCATCATGTCAAATCTATTAACGTTTCATAATACACGTCATTTTTCTGCAGCTTTACAGAAAGTCATATTGTCATATTCACTCACTAGCCACTCTATTAGCTACACCTTGCTAGCACTGGGTTTGACCCCTTCAATTCTTCATGGCATAAATCCAAGGAGTTGGAAACATTCCTCAGAGATTTTGGTTCATATTGTCATGATAGCATCACACAGTTGCTGCAGATTTATCGACTGCACATCCATGATGCGATCTCCTGGTTCACCACATCCCAAAGGTGCTCTATCATATTGTAGAAATCTGGTGCCTGTGGAGGCCATTGAACGAAACAAATATTTAATTATTACTATAGTAGTAATTTCTTGCTATAAATTACACCAGAAGTGGAAAACATTTGTCAAAAAAACATTCATTTACACACAAACTGACCAGCAACCGCAATTTTCAGATGCCATCTTTCGTTATCTAGCTGAATGGAACACATTGCATTTGTGGGATATCTAGAGCAGTGAAGGACACAATGCTGCCTTCACAAATGGATCAGATGAATGTATCTCAGGAGACAGGAAGTGAAGCTAACATTGGATTCAGACATGCCTTGATGCCGTCCTGAACCTTAATGCATCCTCCAAAGGCAGCATTTTTTAGGTTTTCGGAAGCAGCTCATGTCTACATGCCTGTAAGTGCATTGAGTTGGACCTAATAAAAGTGGCAGGTGAGTGTAGTGCTTTAATAAGTTTAAGGGGCTGGGCGATATGATGATATAACAATGATATACACTACCAGTCAAAAGTTTAAGGTCGGTAAGATTTTTTATGTTTTTAAAAGAAGTCTCTTCTGCTCACCAAGGCTGCAATTTTTTGATAAAAAATACACAAAAAACACAGTAATATTGTGAAAAATTATGACAATTTAAAATGACTTTTTTTATGTTCATATATATTAAAATGTAATTTATTCCTCTGAAATAAACTGAATTTTCAGCATCATTACTCCAGTCTTCAGTGTCACATGATCCTTCACAAATCACTCTAATATGATGATTTTATGCTCCAAAAACATGTATGATTATTATCCATGTTGAAAACAGTTTTTTACATTTTTATTTCAGGATTCTTTGATGAATAGAAAGTTCAAAAGAACAGCTTTTATCTGAAATGGAAAGCTTTTGTTAACATTAAACACTACCCTTTAAAAAGTTTGGGGTCAGTAAGAATTTGTATTTTATTTTGGGGGAAATAGAATAAGAAATCAATATTCTATTCATCAAGGATGAGTTACATTGATCAAAAGTTACAGTAAAGACATTTATAATGTTAGAAAGATTCTAATTAAATAACATGAAGAGTTCAGATGCAAAAGCCTCTTAAGTGCCATTTGAAATTTTCTTCTAAAATTATCATTTTTATCAAGCTTGTATATTAAAGTTCAGTAATTTCACTTAAATGGCAATGAAGATTACCTATTAATTGTCATTTAAGTGAAATTACTGAACTTAAATATACAAGCTTAATAAAATGAGTCATTAGAAGAAAATTGCCAAATGGCTTTTAGAGGCTTTGCATCTAACAATTTCACATGCTGTTCTTTGAACTTTCTATTCATGAAAGAATCCTGAAATAAGAATGTAAAAAAACTGTTTAACATGGATAATAATCGAACATGTTTTTTGGAGCATAAAATCATCAGTATTAGAGTGATTTTGTGAAGGATCATTTGACACTGAAGACTAGATAATGATGCTGAAAATTCAGCTTTTTTCAGAGGAATAAATTACATTTTAATATATATTAACATAAAAAGGTTCATTTTAAATTCGTCATAATATTTCACAATATTACTGTGTTTTGTGTATTTTTATTTTAAAAAAATTGCAGCCTTGGTGAGCAGAATACTCTTTAAAAACATAAAAAATCTACCGAACCTTAAACTTTCGACCGGTAGTGTACAGTGATACAACCTATATTGCATGTATAGAGTTGTCAGATGAAGCACTTACAGTTTAAACGTAATGTATTTCCCATGGACCACTGGTTCTTTGGTAAGTTGTAAGGATTAATGTTGAGTCCAAATGGCTAATTTAAAATAATCGTTTGTTTTACTCCCGTTTAATCCAGTCATGTTACCCAATGCATACCCTGTATAGTTTTCTTCTTACACACCGTGACTGAATCACTCTACTTGACTTAAAGCAATGATGAAAGCACCACAAAGTCACACATTTTACTCTTTCGGAACATTTGCATTGGACTTAAAGAAAATGGGTAAAAAAAATACCCCAAACTCAGAGTTTCAAAAACTGTTACATAGTGAATATCATATTACATATTTATATTAGCCCGTTCTCATCCAAGTTCGTCATATACTGACGCTTTTGCCAATGCGTAGACATCCAACACACATGGCACCCTTTAGCATCAATATGAGACCCAGATATATATGGGCCAGAAGGCGCCTCCTAGTGGTCTAACCCTGACCCTACCCAGAACTAAACCTACCTACAACTCGAAGCATGTTATATTGACGCTAATTGGATGTATACGCATTGGTAAAAGCGTCACTATATGATGCATTGGGATGAGAGTGTGTTTTTATATTATGATTTATGCTCTATATTTTCCTGTGGATAGAGTGTCTTGGAGTTTCTGTTGGTCTAGGTAAAGGACAAGTGCACACAGCTCCCTTCACTGAGATTTATGTGTTATGAATATGCTACACTTTTGTCTCTCATTGCTTATTTTTAAGCATTAGAGGCATTAGTTGCATTGTTTGTCTGTGAGACCTATTCACACTTCAAACACTCCAATCCACAACCATCAAACACTTCCAATGGTCCATGAACAAACTGGAAAAGTGCCATCAAATCTGCTATTTTTATTCATGTTTATTTATATATTTATTCCTTTCTGTCCCCCAAACTACCTAACTACGTCATGAAATGCACGTTGTGTTTTTAAATTCTTCAATGTCATTGTCCTGCTGGGTGACCCATGACAAACCTAATGCTCTAAACTGGCTTTGTATGTGTCTGATTTCATGATGCCATGCACACATTCACGTCATCCAGTGCCAGAGGCAGCAAAACAATCCGAAAGACATCAGTGAACTTTCCTCCTCATTGGCACTGGAAAAACGGTTATTTTTCTGGCTGTCCTTTGGCTACAATCTTGTGTCTGACCGGCTCAGATAATTCTGTTTAAAGTTCCTTTCTCCACTGCTCATTTCCTGGACACACAATGACACATGACAAGAAAATGAGCTCCGGTTTTCTTTTCTTTCACCACGGCGTTAAACAGTTTGGTTTTTACCATTTTTGAATCCATTCAGCCGATTTTCTGAAATTTAAGAGGATATCAGTAACCAGACAATTTCTGGTCTCATTGCACTTCCATCAGTAGGAAAGAAATAGTCAATGAGACCAGAAACTGTCTGGTTACTGATATTCTTCTAAAAATCTGAAAATCGGCTGAATGGATTGGGAAACTGGGTAACACTTTATTTTACGGTGTCCGTGATATAGAGTAATTACTTAATTAATTACTTCAGTAGTAAACATTGTAATAACATGTAACAAAATGTAATTAACATGTAATGAAGTTATGGAACAACCTGTACATACAGATTGTAATTACACGCATGTAATAGGCAGCTACTGTTACACATGTGTAACAAGCAGAAGTCGGTTACCAACTTGGTACAATGTAATCTGGTGTTGTGCATGAACTAGGGATGTCAACGATTAATCGATTATGCAATTAATTGTCAATAATACATTAATCGATCAAACTTATCCATTATCGATTTAATCAGGTCTATGCGCGTGCCTGCTGCTCAACCGCAAAACATGCAGAGCGAGCACACCGGAGTTATGTTTGGACTTCATCATGACTACGTTTGCGTGTGTATTCGCAGCCTTTTGTTTTATGCAAATGTAAGTTGTAATAGTTTATTATGTGTACATGTCTACATCTGATTTTATCTCATTTTGTTAAGAATTGAAGCGTGATCTTATACCGTGCGCAGCTCAAACGGCAATGTTACGACTAATAATGACTATTGGGAGTGTCATATACTTACATAACATATAAAGAGAACAATATTGCAATAAAACGTGGTGAGTAATTTGGGTTTAGTTGCCCTGTCAGTTGTTCCAGGAAGAGCGCGTGCACAACTGACAGCGTCAATTCTGAATGGCACGTAACTTAGTTCAAGTTCACTTGTGCATTCACGTCATTTTGTGGAGATATTATTTGTAATATTATGTTCATTTTGTATATCTGACCAATCTCATATCGGTTGTGTTTCTTTGATTTAAATAACGAAAGTGCTCAGCGGTTATTAATTCAGCGCGCGCAGCTCGAACCAGCAATGCACTAACGTTACTAATAATAATGATGATTAATTTGTGACTGTCAGCTTAGATAACATCAGAACACTATTTTATTAAATCGTTGTGAATTCATTGGGTTTGGTTGCTGTTTTCAGTGCGCGTCCACAACATTCTTAGACAAGCACGTCACGTCTGGTGAGGTGACCCGTTGAGTCGTAATATTTGATTATTGAATAATTTAATTTAATTATCTATAATATTGAAACATTTTACAATCTTTTTTTTAGATTAAAGCCCTTTATTTTTTAGCCCTTTATTTAGATTAAAAACAATTATCTTTAATTTGGTGAGGAAAATAGCATTTTGAGCAGTATTTGCAGAGACCCTGTCCAGCTGTTGGTCATGGCCACCCTCTCTAAGTGCTGCTACTAATGTTTAATTTTTTTCATCCAAGTAGTTTACCAGATAGATTATTACTATGTAGACTTAATATATTAAGGCTAAGCATAACCATATGAATTTTTATTAACATTTATTTTATCTTGCTTAATGTTTGCAACAGGTGAGCCAGTGCAGAAATATTTTTTATGTATTTTAGATTTTCTGTGCATAATTTATTTTGTTAAACTACATAAATGCCACTCTGTACCATATCCCAACTGTTACAATAAAACACCATTTGAGCAATATAACATGCATTTTTATTCAGTATATAAGCAATTTTTGCTTCTTATGTTAAAGACTCTATTGATACAGTGAGAAATGTACATTCTCAGGAAAATCTCCGCTTATCAGTTAATCGTTAATCGATCGATAAGGTCAATCAATTAATGATTAATGAATTAATCGATAATTTGCATCCCTAGCATGAACGCGTCAATGAACGACGTTCACTGAACTCGTTCATATTTTCGCCGAATGCTGAACTGAACGAATCACTTTTCATACCATGAATGCGAACGAGAGCGGCGCTCACTCTGTCCGGAATGGACGAGCAGCACGCGCAGTTTCACGCTCATTTGAAAAGTCAGGTTTTACCTCCAACCCCCTTGTTACATTGTACCAAGTTGGTAACACATATGTAACTGACTCACATGTGTAACAGTAGCTGCCTATTACATGTTTCTAATTATAATCTGTAAGTACAGGTTGTTCCATAACTTAGTTGCATGTTAATTACATTTTGTTACATGTTATTACAATGTTTACTACTAAGCAATTAATAAAGTAATTACTCTGCATCATGGACACCATAAAATAAAGTGTTACCGAAAACTGTAAAACTCCACAGTTTAACTCTGGGGAGTGTCCCTTTAAAGGAGCCAATTTTGTAATTGTGTAATTTGTAATCTAGAAATGTATTTGTGGAACAGTGAAAATTTGTCAACACCGTAGCTAGCAACCTCATTGCAATAATCTAGCAATTATGCACAACACCATAGCACTGCAGTTGAACACACACACACATTCATCATAATTTCTGTGTTTGCTTAAATGGTATATACAGTATATATGACGATACAAAGGAAGGTCACAGCCAGCCATACGCCTGTAAAATCAATACTTTTCCACATCATCGCAGTAAAAATAATGGCAAAAACTGATACGCAAACATGCAGGGCTTTCAATAAAAGCATAATTTAGCTGATTTTATGTAAGAATTTGACTTTTAAGTGTTCTTTAAAGGGCAATTCCACCTCTGGAAAGATGAATGTGTATTTAAAATGGGTAATTTATGTAGAAGAAATGTGAAATTATTTTTTAATTTGGAGCTTTCTAGACTGAGAAAAGACAGAAAATGTATTTTTGGCTTATGTGAATGAAAAACATCAACTCCCAGAATTCATTTGCTTCGCTGCCCTCAGGAGGCCACGCCTACCCGCTAACCTCGCAGTATGTAAACAACAGTCTACTAGTGATTCTCCGTGATGAGTCTGTCCGAAAATGTGTTTCGAGATCGCCCAAAATGTCCGCGATTCGGCTTTTGCGTTCTACAGTCGTCATTCATCATGTTTACTGTGTGTTCGACCGGGATGAGTGCCGGCTGTGTGGATAAGCGGGTGAGGGCCGGTGGCGTGATTACCGATGAGCGGCACCTAGGACGTAAGTTACCGAATTCTGCATATCTCTCACTGAGGAGAGAGGAATTTTCTTAGCAATGTTAAAACGCATTCAACCGATCACTTGTTTGGCGTTCATGTTAAACACAACAGTCAGATTCACCAATCATAAGGAATTGAGTTAGATTGAAACAAAAGCTGTAACTTACATGTAAACAATGAATGGCGACTTCAGAAATTAAAAGCTGGATACCGACATCGACGGCCAGACAGAAGAGCCTGCTAGCTTCAGCGTCCAAAAAGATGTGTAATGTTAATCCCAATCCTCCATAACGCATCCCGTCAGCGTATTCAGTAGTTTCGTCCACATTTTCAAAACGTTTCTGCCAGTGAAATCGAACGCATTGGCACTGATCTGTGATAGGTCTGTTAGCGCAATAGGTTGAACCCCCTATTGGCGGGTTTGAAAGGGTGGGGACTCGGGCTTGTAGTTTTTTACAGAAATCGCCCTCTCTTACACTTCCGCCAACAATGACGTAAAATTACGATTTTTGCGTCATTGTTGGAAGGAAGTGAAAAGGTAAATAGCAGATTTCTCTCGTCTCAGGGGAAAATGATAAAGTGTTGCATGACCATTCAATAGTATAACTGGGTTTCTAACAATGGAAAGCTTAATGCAAATGGGTGGAGTTGCCCTTTAATCCTCCAAATCATGAAAACCCAATTGACAGACAATCATCTTTCCGAATAAGCGGCCCTGTTTCTCCTTTCATGCCAAAAATGAGTTGTTGTTTTTTTTTTTAAGAGAACAATGTGAAAGATCATATTTACACACGCAAGCACTTCCGACATGTTATATAACTCTTTTGTTTTCCGGCTTCATTTTTCAACACTAAAGCCTAAAGCTGCTTAGCATGTAATACAAAGCATGTATGAATATATAGAGTAATTGGGTGTTAAGCGGATGTTTAGATGACATCAGGACACTTAAGAGTGAAATTCTTACATGCTAAAACCCATTTGAATATTATGAAAATGATGTTGGGGGTCAGAAAGCTCAGAGAGCCCTGCTATTCTTTCTCCAGCTTTACTTAAGACGTTGATGTGAGGTCACCGTGGATTGCTTAAGGATTTGTATGATTACATCTGAGGCAGAGACACGAAGAAAACCGCATTTGTGTTTACATGGAGACAGTGCAATCTGTACTAAGCCTCTTATAGCAGGCAAAAGGCTGAGTGAAAATGTGAATGTAATGTCAAGTGTCAAATCTAAATAATATTGAATATCCATCTCGAAAGCAGCTCAACAATGCAAATTCAATAATATTTAATGTCCAGAGAGATGTACTATTTGTAACTGTTCAGAAAAGTAATTGAGGTTTTCAAGTCAGTTATACTTATTGCGTGATACAGTCATATAAAAAAAGACAAAGAGAGTGCATATAAACACTCATAAGGTCTATATGTGAAAATGTAACTATGCAGAACAGATTAAATCGCAAGCATTGAATGAATGGAACGTTATACAACACAACCATACAGCCTCCATACATTAATCAGCTTTTTCTAATATCTTTCTAGCAATATCACAAGACAAATGCAAAACAAAAAACTAAAACAATGGCCATTTTTTATACTTTTTAAAATTAGAAATATTTTCCTGTTGCTTCATGATTACTTGCAAATCTCGCACGCCTGTAAAAAACACGTTCAAGTCGTATTTCACGTTCAAATCAAAAACAATAAATAAGAAATTATAATTTAATATAAAGAAAAGCCTATTTTAGGATAAAAAGGTGATATATATTTTTTTAAATAATTAATAAATTATTTATAAAATATAATAAATATAAAATAGTAATGAGAAATTAAAGAGGATAAAAATGTATAATATGTAATTAAATTAATCGAAATATTTTGAACGCATATCATGTTAATGAGAAGATCTTGATCATCAAGAGTCTTTGCATAAAAATATAACAATATTACAATATATTTAATATTACATAGAAATATAAAATATTATAATTATTGTTAAAAATAGTAAAAAAATTATAATAAGTTTGCCTTTTTGAAGTATAATTGAGTTTAACTTATGCTAAATGTATTCTAATTCTTGAATGCAGTATAGTAATGAGAATGGGAATTGTCTTGAAAATATATGCAGTTAAATACAATATATATTTTTTTAAATCCATTTTATTAATTTATTTATTTATTTTCATGCAGTGTTTTTTTTTTTTTTTTTTTTTGCCATAAAATATAAAGTTTGAGTTTGAGTAAAAGTCAAGAGTTTCGGGGAATGCATTTCTTACTCCCTTCATTTTGTGTCTCACTCTAGGGTACAAAGATAGTGGTCAGCTGAAGTGTACAAATCAAATCCAGGATTTTCTCATCTGGGAGCTACAATCCCGAAAATGACTTAAGCGGTGAGGCGTCAGGATCAGTCCCCTGTGCTCATTGAATCTAAACCCCACTGACAGTAAAAGTCCCCCAAAAAAGCCAAAGATAACCGACACCAACAGTCAGCATCAGGGCTCAGAGAGACGCTCCACTGCTTTCACCATGGACCGCTTCTGTGTGTGACTCACGGCAGAGGAAGATGGACCTGCCAGAGGATAACCTCTTTAAAGTGTCATTTAAGATGCCTCCATTAATCTCTAAGCAGCCAGTGATGAACGGAGCGCCAGGGTGTGACAGCGGTGCCCTTCACTCTGCCCACTGTCATATATTTCTCTTTCAGTTCAACACAACGGCATGACAGAAAACATTCTGTGTTGTCACTTCCTGTTCCGGATACATGCACTCTAAAAAATGCTGGGTTGTTTCAACCCAAATGTTGGGTTAAAAATGCAATTACAGTTGAAAGTCAAAGTTGAAGTTGGATTAAAATTTAAAATAACATTTTTAACCCAACATTTGGGTTTGTCCATATTTGACCCAAGTTTCAGTTAAAACAACCCAGTATTGTTTAGAGTGTGAAGGGAGGAAGTTGGGTATTTAATCCCAATTATATTAATGATAACACATTATTCTTAAATATATACATGCATGAGTGTGAATTTGTATATACAAAATAATATATTATGTAAATTTTTTTACATATATTAACACAAATTTTTTATTTTGGATGTCGATTTGCCCAGCCCTATATATATATTATTTTTAATATAATATTATGTAACATAAAATATATTTTATATATTATAGTGAGGGTAATAAAAAATAAAACCGGCATTTCTGTTTCATATATATACTGCATATATATATATACATATGTTGATATCTATACATATGTTTATATATATATATATATATATATATATATATATATATATATATTTATGTTTATTATGTTTATATATATATATAAAAAACATATATATATATATATATATATATATATATATATATATATATAACATATGTATATATACAAAACATATTATATATTTTTGTATATATATTTATATACATAACATAATTGGGTTAAAAATGTAATTGAAAAATGTAACCCAATGGCTGGGTTTGTCCATATTTTACCAAAATTGGGTTAAAACAACCCAGCATTTTTTAGAGTGTATATATATATATACATGCAATTAAAAAATGTACAGTTGAAAGTTGGGTTAAATTTTTAAATAACATTTTCAACCCAACATTTGTTAATATTTTAATATAAAAATGTGTTAATATAAAACAACCTAGTATTGTTTAGAGTGTGTATAACAGAAAAATTTTGTTTCTAGGAAAAAAAGCGTTCAGTGAGTTCAGTGATTGTTCATTTTTATTGTAAAAAAGTTATTAATTTAGTTCATGTATATATCTAGCCACTTTGGGGAAAACCTGTGACGTCAACACTCTAAACAATGCTGGGTTGTTTTAACCCAAATCTGGGTCAACTATGGACAAACCCAAATGTTGGGTTAAAGATGTAATTTAAAATTAACCCAACTTTCACTTTAAATGGTATTTTTTAAAATGACATTTTTAACCCAACAAATGGGTTTCTCCACATTTAACCCAAATTTGGGTTAAAACAACTCAGCATTTTTTAGAGTGAAATAAAGACAAGTTAAGCTTTTATTTGGCATTTTCAAGACAAATTCCATTCTCATTACCATAATTCATTCACATATTATTTTCTAAATAGATTTTACAGAAGGTTAAACCAGTATACACCATAGTAAAGCAGTCTATATATGAATCGAATATCAAATGTGCTTACTGACCAACCGCGCAAAAGTCTGCCTGGACCCCTCACAGACTCCCTGTCAAACCCTCTTCCCGCTTAATTGCCTGGGGTGTGTATCTCAGCGAGCTTCATGGGACTGATCCGTACAGATTCCTCCAAAGGTCAACCCGAGCCCCACAGACTCGATAAGAGAAGTCCAATTAATACTAGCTCAGTGGAGCTACATTATTTATTTAGCACTGAAGAGGAGGAAGGAGAGAAAGAGAAGAAGATCAATGAAGGTTTGGAACTTAATTACAGCTTTCAGTCGACAGGGCTCTTTCAAAGTGGCATAATCCCTCTCCTGTCTGTCTGTGGTGGGTCTGAACCGCTATGAGGGAGAATTACACAGATCCCGCTTAAGAGTGCAGTGTTTGGAATATTTAATTAACAATTATGCTACTTTGTCAGATTAAAAAATAAAGGCAGCACTTATTTATTATGAAGCCTATTGGTCTATAGCGATACACTCTAATTTTGTTTACAGTATTTTGCCTTTATTCCAGTAAAAATATCTTAATATCCTAGATTCATTTACTTCAAAAAAAAAAAAAATTCTTGCCCAATTGTTTGGCCTTGTCTTATCTTTTTTTTTTTTTTTTTTGCAAAGGGCATTTATCTTGTTTAGATGTTTAGAGTACGACATATACAGTATACACATATACATGCATATATTACTGCAACCACAGTTATAATAAATGCATGCTTTATATATAAAAATACTTGGATATTAATGTTGACACCTTTAAAGAGTACAATGCATTATTATACACAATGCAAAACATGCATGTTAAAACATTATACTTTTAAATAGAGTAATGATAGCTGGTAATAATTATAAGAACACTGAATTGATAATAAGGTGCACTGCAAGGCATTACAATACATTATGAATGGTTATTTGGCAATTGGCATGAAATGCTTATAAAGTTGGAATGTTCCGCAATATGACACCATGTACTTAATCTAAAACTAATTTATTATTATTTATTAATTGACAGACTGGAATACTTTTAAAAACATAATTTGTCACTTTAACACAGGCATTACATTTTAAACAGACGCTTGAGCTGTTCGGCCAATCACAACACACTGGTTCAGCATTGCCAATCAGAGCATTCTGGGACTTTTCAGAAGGCTTTGTAGAACTACAATATAGGGAATACTGCAAT
Source organism: Hybognathus amarus (assembly GCA_030378365.1). NCBI lineage: Eukaryota > Metazoa > Chordata > Actinopteri > Cypriniformes > Leuciscidae > Hybognathus > Hybognathus amarus. The sequence continues at coordinate 18,472 of JAQIUQ010001311.1, read as the reverse complement.
ACAGTATGTGAAAACGAATGTATTTTTGAGCATTAAAGCATGTTCTATATTCTATTACACAATAATCATGATTTTTTACAGCAAAAAACGGTATAAATGCTACAGCGCAAAACTGTTAATTGGTTAACAGAAAGTTTCCGTAATATATACGGTAAATAACTGTGATAGATCTCATGGTACATGTAATGTAATTTTACTGTAAAATACCGTTAAATTTACAGTTTTTGAAAGTAAAAAGAACCCATTGTATAATTTACAGTAAAAAAAAATTAAATTGACATTCTTACAATTCCCTGTGTGACACTTCACATTTGATGTATTTTTGTTGAAATAACTGTTTCATCATAGTTTTCTTTTTTCTAATCAGTTATGTACATTAGGGTTTTATGTTACACTTAATGTTGTTAAGTTAATGTTTATTGCATTTTTTAATTTCATGTGTGTTACCATGATGGTGTAATGTTTCTGTGAATGACACTGTGCTGCTTCTTTATAAGTATAAACCTTCTTGAGGGAAAGCTGCTTGTGATGAGCTTTGATAAATCATGTGACTCATCTCTACTGTGATGATTATTGTTGTATTACAATGGTACAAAACGGAAATCAATGTCTAAGTTGGTAAATTAACATCAGATCAGATAATGAAATATGGTTTATTACTGTAAATTTTAAGGTAAACCAAAAGCGTTGCTACCGTGAGACCGTCACCGTTTTTGACGGTGGTTTTCTGGCAACCACAGCTGCCGTTTTTTACTGAAAAAATTGGTTTTATTTTTTTACAATGATCATGACCCCATTTAATTGAGATGCCAATCAATAATCCAAAATCAAAAACTGTCTTTTGGACCTTGAACCATTTGGTTCCCATTGAAGTCCATTCTATGGAGAACAATCCTGGAATGTTTTTATAAAAAACCTTAATTTCTTTTCAACTGAAGAAAGAATGACATGGACATCTTGGATGACATGGGGTGAGTAAATTATCAGCAAAAGTTTTTTTTTTTTTTTTTTTTTTTTTCAATGGATTTCTCAATGGCTTCTTCAACTGTCTAGTTACCAGCATTCTTCAAAATATCGTCCTCTATTTGACAGAAGAAAGAAACTCACACATGTTAGGAACCATTTGAGGGAGGGTTGCAAAGGGGCGGAAAGTTTCCGGTAAATTTCCAGAAAGTTTCCGGTAAATTTCCATGGGAAGTTAAGCTTGGGAATTTTGGAAATATTCCATATTAGAACACTGGATGGTGCACGTGGCATTTTTCTGTAAAATAACAAGCTTGTAAGAATACTAATGCAATGCAAGTGCTTGTAAGAAATAAGAATACTAATGCAATGGCAGATACATAAATAGTAAGACTAGCTAAACAACTGGAATGATCTTGAAAACATATTGCAGGAGGCAGAGAAAAACAGATAGCTTATTTATCTAACTTATCATTGCTACTAGATGAATTAGGGCTGCACGATATTGGTAAAAAATGGCATTGCGATATTTTATTTTTCCACAATATATATTGCGATATAAAAACAATTTCTCCAGATGACTTGAATAGCTCTATTTGGAAAGAAGTGAATCATTCTAGAATGACTGGGGTGGTTTTGTCATGAAGTAAATCCGCATAGAAACTAATATTAATAGAATGTTAACTAATGTAGTAAACAAGACTTTAATAAATGGAACCTTATTGTAAAGTGTTTCCGTTTTATGTCTCGAGTTCAGTGTTGGATAGATCAGTTGTTTTAACCATTCATTAAAGTGAATTGGTTCAAAGGAGTCATTAGTTCGCGAATCGGACGCGTCATTGACGGATAGATTTTTATTTTTAATTGAAAGAGTGGTTTATGTCATCTGAATGTGTGGAGCGCTTTTCAGCTTTTCAGAAATGATAAGGCGACGTTATTTTAGCACACTTCACAACCAGTGGTAGTTCAGAAGAAAGAAAAAAAAAAACTTTGGTCTACCGACCTTTTACCGTCATGTTTTCTAAAAGATATTCAGTCAACTCAATTCATTGATATGTGCGAGCCGCGAGGGAGTGAGAGCGAGCAAGACAGTTTGAAGACCTCGAGAGTGTGTGCGCGCGACCGGGGCTTTCACTCTCTCTTTAAACGAGCGCCGAAGTCACTCGCCGTCATCCTACTTCACTCATCGGATTGTGATTGAGGAATGGCATGGATATTCAAGTGTATTTGAATGGCATCTGTTTGTTTTAGTCAAGATTATGCTAAAATATACTTTCCTCAACTATATTTAAGTTCCCTATGAAGAGCCAACCCTCAACTTTGAAAATTCCCACTTTATTCCCGTTTATTCCATAAATTCCTGTTAATTCCCTTAAATTCCCATTAATTCCCATGGAAAGTTTCCATCTTTGAAAATTCCCAGAATTTTGCAACCCTATTTGAGGGTGAGTAAATTATGACAGAACTGTAATTTTTGGGTGAACTATCCCTTCAAGGTTTCTTCAGTAATCACGGCTCTCTCCAGACCTCCTCACCCAGAACTAATCCCTCTCTGCTTACCAAAGGTTTAGATATGAACGATAAGGAGGAAACACAAGGACCAACAATTAGTGTTCTGTTGCAAAGCAATACTGCGACACTTCAGAACTAAAACGCATTGAGGAGCTAACTGAAAAGCAATACATTTTCCTCTGGTATGTTTTGAAACAGTTTGTGAAAGTTCACAGCAATGATCGGAAATGTTATTTCAAGGCTTGCATGGATGAGACTATATACAAAAGTGTCATTTAAAAGTAATAGGACACATCTGCACCTGTAGGGCTCTCTGTAACCCTACATGTCAAAGTAACGCTGCTGTAATTGAATGCTCTGGTGAATAACGCAGAGAAGCTTTCCACCACAAGCCCTGCGAGTTGTTCAGATATGACTCAGTGTGTCACAGCAGTGGTTGTATTGAAAAATTTACAGGTTAAACATTGTATCTGTCAAACTGCAAAACAGAAGCATAAACAGGAATGATGGACCCAATATTTACTGAGTGTTTTGAGACTCTTCCTGTTCAAACATTTACAATAAACCGTACGATTAGCAATGCAAATTCTGCTCAGATGCATATTAATCTGTTTGTTTGTTGTCTGTTTGATGGTTGAATGAACACCCATTCATTGTAGAATAACAATGCTGGATATGGATTATGATTAAAGTAAGGCTGCCAACTTTTTGGGTTGATAAAAATGTTTAAGACCAATTATATTTAATGCACTTAAAGGGTACACTATGTAACTTTAGGCCCTCACTATCCTATCTAGCGACCAATTCGTACGAATTCAACGAATGATTAAAAAGGGGCTAATTCGTATGACCTCACTCGTACGAATTCGTACGATTTGTCTAAACCCACATGATGGGTAGGCCATTCGTAACGATAATTCATACGAATTGGCCAATTCGTAAAATATGTAAGATTTAGCAAAACGTATGAATTGTTACGGATTAGCCACCTTGTAAATTCGTACGAATTCCCGTGAGATCAGGCTGGCAGCTCTACATTGTTAAAAAATTATTGTTGGTTTAATGTAAAAAAAGTATGTCACCTGGTTGCCTTAAAATTGTAAGTTCATTGAAATAAAAAAATGTGTTAAAACAATGCAGGACATTTATTTAATCAACAGACACTCAAAATATTGTGTAATCTGAAATGCATTAATTTTCAAAGTTGATTTGACAAAATAAACAATGCTGAGATAAAAAAAATCATATATTTTCTACAGTGCTTTTTTGCATATGCGTGTGTTTTTTTTTAATTTAGAGATCAGAGTTCAATATTTTAGAGGCCCTCTGTACCCTCTCACGACCAATTCGTTACGAATTCGACGAATGATTAAAAAGTAGCTAATTCGTACGCCCTCACTCGTACAAATTCGTAAGATTTGTCTAAACCCACGTGATGGGTAGGTTTAGGGGCGGGGTAAGGAGTAGGCCATTCGTACGAATTCATACGAATTCGCCAATTCGCAAAATATGTACGTTTTAGCAAAATTGTACTAATTCGTACGAGTGAGGTCGTATGAATTGTTAAGAATTAGCCACCTCATAAAATTCGTACGAATTCCCGTGAGATCAGGCTGGCGCTCTACATTGTTAAATTATTGTTGGTTTAATGTAAAAAAAGTATGTCACCTGGTTGCCTTAAAATTGTAAGTTCATTGAAATAAAAAAATGTGTTAAAACAATGCAGGAAATTGATTTAATCAACAGACACTCAAAATATTGTGTTATCTTTAATGCATTAATTTTCAAAGTTGATTTGACAAAATAAACAATGTTGTGATAAAAAAGCATATATTTTTTACAGTGCTTTTTGCATATGCATATGTGATTTAGTTTAGAGAACAGAGTTCAATATTTTAGAGAATCTGAATAAAAACAAATAAATATATGCATTGTATATGTGATCCTAATTTTTTTATTCAGATTACAATTTTTTTGATAGAAATATCACAAACCATGCAGCTCACGCAACTGAGTGATTAGGAAAAAATAAAAGAGCAGGAGTGTCAAAGTCAAAAACTGAACTAATCATTTGAATGCACGTTACTTATGAATATCCAACGAATATTGAAATCAATGTGGATAGATGCAGACTTTTTATCCACTTTTGAAATGGCATGCACAGAAAAATCATATCAGGAATGCGTTTTCATTTTAAAAAGGGGCCAATTTTGTACAAAAAGTTAATAATTAGGTTAATGTCTTTTAAAGGGGCAGTAAGTGATTACTGAGAAACACTATTGATTTTTTAAATAAACCCAAAAAAACACACTCCTCCATTCATTGCTCCACCCCAAAATGCACAAACAGGCAATGCAAGAGTGGATGTCTATTGCTGAAGCGAAGCAAAATAATGCTTTGTGAAAAATAAAGCGAAGATGACGAGACGAATGACGAGAAAGAACAAAAACTGAACATCCAGTACACAAGAGTATACTAGCAAGAGTTGGTTGTTAGTCGCCAGCAGACAAAACAATGACACTCAAAAGTGTCCTGTTTCTACAGCTAACATTAGAACAACAGCAGATCTTGATTCTGTGAAACAGCAGAACCAATGATACTCAAGCATGGAGCAGAAATAACCTTATTGTAAAGTGTTACCAATAAAACAAGAACCACAGTGTAATTAAAAAAAGCCCTTCCTTGCTTATAGACATTTTCAATTATGCATCTAACATTTACTTTTATCTAAAACATCTTGCAGTGCATTACAGCACACAGCTCGGCAGAGAAACAAAATAAATATGCAAAATAATTGATATTGGGTAATTTCTCTTGGATGAAATGGGCCATTGAAAGTTCTGGGAGAAGCATGCATATTTTATGATCATCATTTATCATTGTTGAATGATATGCAGAAGTTGCATGCAAACATATGTTGCCCTCTGAGGGTGCCCATAATAATCTCCATTTCAGCGTTAACAAAGTACACAATGATCTATAGATACAATGCAAACCTGCAGTGATTTAGTGCATTGGACTCAAACACAAAAGAAACAAGAGGTAGATATACAGTAATTACCAGCATTAGGTGTCTCACTTTTTCAGGCGTTAAAACAGATGTGGTGCAGAGAGAGAAAAAAGATTGTGAATGAAAATGGCCTTGACTTAGTCCGTTAGATATGTAGATTCAACATAATGACCCAGTGGAAGCTCTTAGCAGTGTGATTTACCAGTGAAACAGACTGTACTAAGTGCTGTGGTAAGAGAGCGTCACATGAATGGGAAGATACTGACAGAAATCCTATATTTTGTTTCTAAGGTAATGAAGGTTGTTCACTATGACCTCAAGCAAAGCTTTTACCTTCACCATTCACTTTCAATAGAAAAATGAAATCAAAAGTCATCTCTTAAAAGTACACACTCCTAGTCTTGTTATTGTGAAGGACACCTGATTGAGAGCGAACAAACTAAAATATACAGACTTACATACAACCTAAATCACAAATAACACATATGCCTAATTACATGTAATTTAGATAAATAAATACAATTATTTCTCAACCAAACCTCAAATGATGCATAATTGGATGTAAATTAAAACAAAATAAATAAATACAAATATTCAATCTACTAAAGCCCAAATGACACATAATTGCATGTATTTTAAAATTAAACAATGAATAAATGGATAGATAAATAAAATATATAATTCTTTATCACAAAAAAAAACAAATTTGTGTAAATTGCAAATGAAAAAATTAAAATGACTAAATAAATAATAAATGTATTAATCAACTAAACCACAAGTGTATGTAATAAAAAAATAAATAAATAAAATGTATTTGTCACCAAAATCACTAGAAAGTAATTTAAAACAATAAATAAATAAATAAATAAATAAATAAAATAAATAAGTAGATGCATTTATTACCTAAACCACAAATGATGCATGATGGCATGTAATGTAAAACAATAAATAAATCAACTTAATCACACAAACCACAATGCATAATAATAAACAATACACTTTACCACCTACACCACAATACATAATAAAACAATATGCAAACAATATATATATATATATATATATATATATATATATATATATATATATGTATATATATATAGCATCTTGCAGTTGATGGAGATTTGTGGGATGCACATCCAGGGCACAAAGCTCCCGTTCCACCACATCCCAAAGATGATCTATTGGGTTGAGATCTGGTGACTGTGGGGGCCATTTTAGTATAGTGAACTCATTGTCATGTTCAAGACACCAATTTAAAATGATTTCGAGCTTTGTGACATGGTGCATTATCCTGCTGGAATTAGCCATCAGAGGATGGGTACATGGTGGCCATAAAGGGATGGACATGGTCAGAAACAATGCTCAGGTAGGCCGTGGCATTTAAACGATGCCCAATTGGCACTAAGAGGCCTAAAGTGTGCCAAGAAAACATCCCCCACACCATTACACCACCACCACCAGCCTGCACAGTGGTAACAAGGCATGATGGATCCATGTTCTCATTCTGTTTACACCAAATTCTGACTCTACCATCTGAATGTCTCAACAGAAATCGAGACTCATCAGACCAGGCAACATTTTTCCAGTCTTCAACTGTCCAATTTTGGTGAGCTCTTGCAAATTGTAGCCTCTTTTTGCTATTTGTAGTGGAGATGAGTGGTACCCGGTGGGGTCTTCTGCTGTTGTAGCCCATCAGCCTCAAGGTTGTGTGTGTTGTGGCTTCACAAATGCTTTGCTGCATACCTCAGTTGTAACGAGTGGTTATTTCAGTCAAAGTTGCTCTTCTATCAGCTTTAATTAGTCGGCCCATTCTCCTCTGACCTCTAGCATCAACAAGGCATTTTCGCCACATGACTGCGCGCATGCTGGATGTTTTTCCCTTTTCACACCATTCTTTGTAAACCCTAGAAATATCTGTGTGTGAAAATTCCAGTAACTGAGCAGATTGTGAAATACTCAGACCAGCCCGTTTGGCACCAACAACCATGCCACGCTCAAAATTGCTTAAATCACCTTTCTTTCCCATTCTGACATTCAGTTTGGAGTTCAGGAGATTGTCTCTACCAGGACCACACCCCTAAATGCATTGAAGCAACTGCCATGCGATTGGTTGATTAGATAATTGCATTAATGTGGTGTTCCTAATAATCCTTTAGGTGATTGTATTTGATTTATTCATCACCTTAACCCCAAATGTCATGCAACTAATTACTCTGCAAACACAAAACGTGCTCTCATATTATTTTAGATAAATGTAAGGACATATGCAAACTCAAATGAACAAAAGGAGAAATATTTCAGACAGACAGATTTAGGAGAACTACCTACAGTAGATGTTCTTCTGGTGAGGTAGCAAACAAAGATCAGGTGGAAGATGTGGAACATAATTGGCGTACTATAAATAATGCAAGCATACAAATATTGATATTGATCTAAATTGATAGTTTGGAGAAGATCATTTATTGGAATGCATAAACACTGCTAATGAATTTCACTGAATCTGAAGTTTACAATTTGATTACCCCTACAGATCATTTCCCCTGACAGCTTTCTCTGCCTTCATTTCAACATTTCTCGTCTGCCGCTATAAATGATCAAACTCATTTTGCTTTTGAAACCAAACAGTAATGAAAATGTATAAATGACTAGAGTTTTGACTTGTCAAGCTTCCGTTAAGCCTGGATTTGTTCAATCTTTGGGGGAAAAGTGTACGCGGTGAATCTTGGTGTGGTAATGTTGTGCTCTATAATCTGGTGTAAACATACACCATAAGTCCCTCATTCCACTGAAACAGCTTTTAATGGACCACTTAACAAGCACAAATCCAAGAGCGCTCTAAAAAAGCAATTGCAAAACTTTGTCGCATCTTATCTCTGAAAAATTGCATAACTTTTGTTACATGATAACATTATCATAATGTCAAATACACAGATCCAAATAAAATGCAAGGGTTTTCAGACCAGCTGTAGCCCTGCGGTCATTTCCTAGACATGTTTCAGTTCTTTTACTTTATACAGATTATTTATGTTGGAAAAGCTGCAGCGTAATATGATGCAATACATAAAACAGATATGATTATGAGTGCAGGGCAGATGCAGATTGACTGTGATGTTTTCCAAATACTGCTGCTGATAATACATTTAAAATTCATTTCCATTTTATGAGAGGACACTTTGTTTCATCTTTTACCCAAACAAACCCCTGTCATGAATATTAATGCTTTGTGACTTTTGCTGGAAAGTTAGATATTTAAAGCAGTTTACTTAGACCGCGTTATTCCTCTGATGTGATTTATGACTCATGAATATGTTATAAGGTAAATACTGTCATCATGTTCTTTCGGGCTTCAGCTGAATTGGCTCTAATCTGACTGTGATCTGAATCTAATTTAGGACAAGAGGTTTGGGTGAATTTCAGAATTTAACAAATGGCTGCCTTTCAATTTATGATACATCCATAATCCTGATATGCTAGAAACATGACAAAGGCACATTTCTCTAAATGTTCAATAGCGTCAAAACCTAATCTATTTTTTGTTACACAGCGCCGCAAGATATGTTCCAGGGCAATTTCATACAAAAAAAATAAGATATAATGAGAAAATTTAAGTATATAATAATATAATATATATGATTAGAGCCAGACCGATATATCAGCAGGCCGATATTATCTGGCCGATATTAGGCATTTTCCAAACTATCGGTATCGGCAATTATAATGGCCGATGAATGAATATTTAAAAAATAACATAAAAACGGACGAAACACGCTTGAACCATGTCATGAGTGTTGGAGTTGTATAGTTTGTCCACCAGAGGGCACTCTACACCGTCCCTGTTGGCAACACTCGTTGAGTTGGTCACGAGACATACATTGGTTGAATAACAATTAAAAGCACATCCCCATCAGTTCTCCTAACTCAAATTAGCATTACAAAATTTGTGACCATCATGTCCAGTTTTGCTGCTGTTAAATAAGCCGAGAGTGAAGCGGAATTAGTTAGTAATAATTACGTTACGTTGTTACAGTGTAGTTGACTGACTGTCCTTTTAACTTTTAACAATGTGACTGAAGTATTTCTTTAATAGCGTGTGACAGTTATAGCAATGAGACGCATCATCTCTCCATGGCCTGTTATATTAAAAATTTAAGTTTTACAATTTGCAGTATGACATAATCCATTGCTAAATTATGGCTCATCATAGACTAGCTAACCACAAAGCTAGCTAACGCCACTATCATCAGTCTGTTCTGTTGTGACAAAAGAAACAAGTTTCTTTTTAAAATGCATTATCATATTATTTTAGTTAAAACTCATACATAACTACAAATAACTAATGTTAGGGAAATCTGTTAATGTTTTGTTGCACGTTTCTGAAAAAAAATAAATAAATAAAATATCGGCCGTTATATTAAATATTGGATTTTAAAACCAACAAATATTTGTATCGGTATCGGCCTTCAAAATCCTTAATCAGTCGGGCTCTATATATGATATAAGTTAAATTCAATTATTTTTAAGTAAAATAGAGAATTCTGGGAAATGACAATTTCTTCTGTACACACACACACACACAACAAGCTTGTATCAGATTACATTTAATGCCTTATGAAATTATTAAATGTTAACAAAAGATTTTGGTAAAATGTTACCTTTTCTTCTATGATGGTCTATAGACTTAAATTTATTATTAAAAACATTGTTATTTTAGTATCGTTGAAATAGATTTTAGTTTAGATAGATTTTTTTAGTTTAGTTTATTATATATACATTTTATATTGCAGCTGGTTGTCAATTTCAATGTCAATTTCTTATTTTAGTGTAGTTTAACTTGATGTACTAAAATAACTAAATAATAAATAAATAATAACTAAAATAAAATTATATATATATATATATATATATATATATATATATATATATATATATATATATTTTTTTTTTTTTTTTTTTTAAGGCAACGTTCATTTTATTTCAAGAAACAAAAGTTTTGGTTTTTTATGGTTTTGGTTTCAATTAGCTATAGAAACCCTGTTTAAAGTTATATTTAATTAATCTAATTTTCAAACATACAGTACTTCCTCACATTCAAATTTGAATTATAATTACGTCATTTCTTGATTCAATTTCAGCAGGAATTTAAAAGGCATTGTCAATTTAGTTCTGAATGTCACAAAACCCTGTGATAGAGCAATAGCTACAATACTTCAGCAGCATTCTAAATGACACGAAATATTCCTCCACACACCTGAAGTATTACACCAGAATCACAGAGACTCAGAGATATGAATCCTGTAGGTTGCTGAAAATGATGGAAGAGTGGAGCAAAATGAATACAATCAGTAAACACAATGTATTAAATTCACCTGGCACAAATACTGTATTGGCAAAACACACGCCTATTGTGCAAAGAAGCAGATAGACTATTGCAAACAACCCACACCACATCCATCTATCTGGACAAGAGTAAAAAAATTACACATTTGAGCAGATGAAGTGTCCTCCATCATAGTTATCACTATCATGACCAGATAGATAGACCCATAAACCTGTAATCATGCTCTGAGATCCTGTTGTACTAGAAAAAATAAATAAATAATGAAAAAACAAACAAAAACAGTCACCTACACAATTCAGAAGGGTCACGGAGATTAAATACTGTGTTCTATTATGAGGAAGTTTTGGAGTTTAGGAATCTGTGTCGGATGATCTGTCAAGGACTGAGGTAGAAGTCAGTATCCAGCATTCCTGTTATCAGCACCGTATCAGCTAAAGGCCAGTTATTCCAACGCATTCTCATCTTAGGGCATCATATAATGACACATTTGACATTTTGTAGAAAGCCAACGCACATGGCACCCTTTAGTGTCAATAAAACATGCAATGAGCTTTGGTTATGGGTAGGTTTAGGTCAGGGGTAGGGTTAGGGTTAGACCACTAGGAGGCGCCTTCTGGCCCATATATATCTGCATCTCATATTGACGCTAAAGGATAATTTGTGTTATAGCAAAAAATGTTAGTTAAAGGGGTGATGAACTGAGAAATCAAATTTCCCTTGAGCTTTTGACATCTAAGAGGTCATCATATTATAAGAATATCCTGTAAGTTTCAGAACTGAAAACGACCTTGTTAGTCCAATAAAAGCTTTTATTGACACCAGCCTCAACAAACGTCTCGCTTTTGAAAAGCGTGGAAGTATGACGTCAAAGAATGAGAGAAACCCACCCGCTCATCAACGCGCTACTTCAACACGGCCGGTTTAGCCCGCCCACCCATTCGTGCCATAGGTAAACAAAAGCATACCTCGCTGATGACAAACCAGAGCGAGTTACCAGCAATAAACATTCCGTTGACAAAATGTTGTGCCGTGCCTGGCTGTGGAAGAAGACAGTCGCTGCATAAGCTTCCTCTGGATTCCAATATTAGGAATGCCTGCTTAAAATTTGTTTTTAATGACGTTCCAGCTAATGAGTGTAAAACATTATCCGTATGTTCGCTTCATTTCACCGAGGATTGTTTTGTGAACAAGAACAAGTTCCAGGCTGAATTTGCAGACCGATTAAGAGAAAAGAACGGCGATGTGCCGTCTGATATTGGATCTGACAGGAATTGTGCAACACACGGACTCTGGGTTCGAACATGTATGGGCTGAATCCGGTTGCCATTTGACAACATTGGAAGTTTTCCCTCACGTGTACTCGACGGGTGAAGTTAAACTCATTATAATATAAGAGGGAGAAATGAAGACGACACAGATATGCATTTGTGTATGACCTAGAAGTATTTATTCAGCGATCGGCGGTTAAAGTTAATCTGTACGGATCATCGTTGTTGTACGGAACATGATTAGTCTGACGTTACCTTCTAATATTGGATCCAACAGGAGTGGTGCAACACACTTATGTGAGTAATATTTTTATTTTAGAAATAATAATCTACTCGGCTAGCATTGCATTGTTACAGATCGTTTGATATCTAATAATTATGTGTATGTGTCTACAAGTATCCGTTGTATTCGAGGTGCTGATGGTTCATTGTCCTGCGATTCAGGATCGGACTCTGGGTCAAACATTTATGGGCGAATTATTCCGGTTGCCATTTTACAACAGTGGTTTTCAAAACAATCCCTCACGTGCACTGAACCGAAAGCAACGACAGAGTTGAAGCTCATTATAATATGCAAAACTGTTATCCACTCACAGCAGTGGGCGTTTACTTCCTAGACTTCAATGCGATAAGCCCATAAAATCTGAGCATTTTTCAAGTATGCTGAAAACTAGGGAAGAAAATAACCCATAACTTATTCATTTTTAATGTTTTTGAATGTAAAAACCAAGCGAACGTCATAAGTTGACCTCAGACAACAAAACAAAAACATTTAAAAAGCCAGTTCATGACCCCTTTAAAGGTGCAGTACGTGATTACTGAGAAACGTTGTTGATATTTGAAATCAACTCAAACTAAAACACTCCTCCATGCATTGCTCCGCCACCAAAATGCACAAACAGGCAATGCAAGAGTGGATGTCTATTGCTGAAGCGAAGCAAAAATAATGCTTTGTGAAAAATAAAGTGAAGATGACGAACAAATGACAATGAAGGACAAAAACTGAACATCCAGTACACAAGAGTTTACAAGCAAGAGTTGGTTGTTAGTCACAGCAGCTCCAGACAATGACACTCAAAAGTGTCCCGTTACTACAGCTAACATTACAACAACAGCATATCTTGATTCTATTATTTCCTTTTCCTTTTACTAAGTACTACATAAAAACAGCATGATTACAAAAACAGCAGTCACCAAAGAATAGCATGTTGAAATCATAATGGCAATTTATACATTTGTCAGGCACCTGTAAACATAATAATTCTGTTGACACTTTGTTTCCAACTCAAACAAAGCAAAATATATATATATATATATATATATATATATATATATATATATATATATATATATATATATATATATATATATATATATATATATATATATATAAATAACAAAGATACTCAACAGACCTGACTCAGTCCTTTTCTGCTTTGGCGTAGGTAGGCAATCCAAAGTCTGGATGGAAAACAATGTCCCCAAAAAGAAAAAAAAATATATAAATCCACTTGTCCGAGGTCCCTCAAGAAAAAGTTTATCCTCCAGTTGGAATAAGTCCCCAAAGTATAGTCCACCACGTATATCCCAGAACATGCACATATAAGACGGCTCCAATGTCTAATAGACCATGTCTCCATTCCCAGAGGTCATGAACAATTTTCTCTGAGCTAGGTTAGCCAAAAAACCATGCCACCTCACCAAACCACCTTTCAAAATGGCCGCCCTTCCTCCTTTATACCCTAGGCACGACATAATAAGAGTCCTAAGATTCCAACAAAAGTTCCCCCAACCAAAAACAAGCATAAACAAAGGCTCAAAATCAAACATAAAGGAAGATTAAAACAAAAAAACTAAATAATAAACTTTCCAGCATGGCACCTATACAGACAGTATACAATATATTTTAACTTAAGTGAGCAACGTGCAGGGCTTTACTATGGCAGTGTCACAAATGTTACTCATGTATGGAACAGAAACCAACAACGCAACCTCAGCATCCGTTTTCAGGCTTTCTCGCTCTCTAACGTTCTCAGCGTTGTACAGCTTTACTAATATTAATGCATATTCTAAAGCTCTTGTCATTACTAGGGCCCTATAAAATCCGTTTTATTTTTTCCCAAATTCCATTTTATTTTTTCCCAAATTCCGTTTTTTCCGTTTTAATTTTTGCAAATTCCATTTTTTCCATTTTAATTTTTGGGAATTCATTTTTTTTACCCTTTACTGTTATTTTAGTTGTAAAAAGAGTGTGCTTTTAATGTTAATTATTAAAATGTACACAAATAAAATAGCATTACTATTAAAATGACAAATACTGCATGATGCAACATAACACTGCACTCTAAGTACTTCAAGTAACAACATAATATGGTTATGAGCTTTAAACTGTCCTGTAAAATAAATTATACTAGTTTATATAAGTTAAAATAAAAGTCACACTCTAGCTGCGTCCCAATGTGCATACTATTCATCCTAAATAGTATGTGACATTAGTAACTGTCAATACTATTTCGGGCATAGTATCCACATTGGGACGCAGCTTCTGTCTCTCGCGTGCTCTCTCGGACACACTCGGTTTCTCTCGCGCCCTTTCGGACACACTCGCGCGCTCTTTCGGACCATGTTTCTGACACACTCGCGTGCTCTCTCGGACACACTCGGTCTCTCGCACGCTCTTTGGGACACACTTGCGCGCTCTTTTGGACCATGTTTCTGACACACTCGCGTGCTCTCTCGGACACACTCGGTCTCTCGCGCACTCTTCGACTCTGGGACACACACACTCGATCCGGCACCTCATAGACAGACGTGCATGGAGGGGACTTTGTGGTGTGTGTGTGTGTGTGTGCGTGCGTTTCTTTACTTCTTCGCCGACGAAAGCAGAGCCGTGGAGAGCCGTTTCGCCATGCTTTCAGTGAAAACGCGGCTATTGTTTTGATGCCGCCATGAGCTAAAATGACAGGAGGGGTTGTGTCGCCCAGATTTGCTTCCCTGTCTGCATTTTCCCCAGACATACGTTCTTCTCCCACACAAAAACCGAATTTCATTCCAAATATGTACAATTCCACGAAATTCCGCGTTAACACTAAATTCCGGGTTAATTGGCCAATTCTGCGATTTCGTCCGCGATTCCATGATCATGGAAATTATAGGGCCCTACATAACCCTTCTTTTACCAGTGATATTCCTTCAAGCTTTCCTCTTTTGTAATGTCTCTCAGCAATCTCTCTTTCTACAGTCGTTCTTCAAATCTCTCTCTTTCTCCTCTATTATCATGAGTGGACACGCCCCTTACTGCTGATTGGCTACAGA
Organism: Hybognathus amarus; assembly: GCA_030378365.1. NCBI lineage: Eukaryota > Metazoa > Chordata > Actinopteri > Cypriniformes > Leuciscidae > Hybognathus > Hybognathus amarus. Next base: position 3,063 of record JAQIUQ010001311.1, on the reverse strand, counting down.
GAGTGTTGTGCTGCTCGGTTAGATCCACTTTCAACAGAGTTTCTCAGAAATCCCTTAGTGTTAACATTAGGTAACCACATTAGTTAGCATGAACAATAAACAGCAATAATGTTAATTTCAACATTTACTAATTAGCAAAGATGAATAAATACTCTAAAAATGCATTTATTGATTATATTTCGCATAAGTAAAAATGTCACATTTTTATAAGCTACAAGAAAAAGTAGGCACTGGTAAAACATCCACCATATTATAATGAAACATTAGTGATATTTTATGTTGTTGTAAAACATTTGATTTCATCAGAATAAAGGAGAATAAAGGACTGATTTTGACAAAAATACACATTTTAGAAGTGACATCTACTAGCAAGAACTATCACAAAGCTAAACCTTGACCCACTGACCAAAATCACAATTTCAATGCCAAACAACAATTTTTTCTTGTATTAAAAAAATAACTGAACACTATTCTTTGCCTTACATTTGTGGAAAGTGCCATTGACCATGTTTATGGGAGCTGTATTTTGTTTTTCAAGGACAGAGGCATCAAATTTGATCCTCAGATTAAAACAGGAATATGAAACTAACTGCAACTGAACAGTATTAACTGAGCACATGGACAGCAAAGACTTTCAAATATTCACATAATTCCTATATTCAGCTGGGTTTATCAAGCGGCTGCCAAGGCTGCTAGCATGAATGTGAGACATGATACGCATGCATAATTGATTTATCTGGCCTTGTTTGTACCAAATGAAAATTATGTCTTATTGCATTCAATTTAAATATGTGTAATCAGAGCCCATGTTTCATACGGCAGGATTCAGCAGGAATGCCACAAATGAAAATATCAGATCTCGGCTGCGTTTCCCGATTATGTTGTCTCTTTACGCTGTACGAAGACTCATAAGGTATAACTTAACGAAATGTATAGCATTTCTAGCCGTGTTCCCGGACCATACTAGGAAGCTGCTTAAGATATAGCTTCTTACGTTTGACGTTACCAGGTGCTGTCCATGGCGATGGTGATGAATTAGTTGATATTGTTGGTTCGAAGAATCAATTATCTCTCGTGCAGGGGCTGCTTCACTGCATTAGGAGAAAGCGGTGTTCTATTGCATTTATTAGGACTCATGGGATATTATAAAAATAATTCAAACTATATTGCCTAGCATATATTTTAAAATTGCTTGGATCCTTTTGAAAGCCCGTTCTCATCCCAAAGCGCCATATACAACGCTTTTGCAAAAGCGTAAATATCCAACGCACATGGCACCCTTTAGCGCCAAATGAGACGTAAAAATAAATCGGGCAGAAGGCGCCTCCTAGTGGTCTAACCCTACCCCTACCCCATGCCTAAACTTAACCATAACCGAAGCGTCTCATTCGACGCTAAAGGGTGCCATGTGCGTTGGATATTTACGCTTTTGCAAAAGTGTCATATATGGCGCCTTGGGGATGAGAATGCGTTGACTAAACCCTAAAACAACTTTTTTTAAGTTAAAGATCTGTAAGACTGGGGCTTAATTAATGTTGTTCATTGAGTCAAGTAATTTTTTTGACATTTGGGTATAAAGTGATTTTTAATTCTGCAATATATGGTGTAAAAACGTCCTGAGTGCTGCCAACGATTTCGAATATCTGTCATTTTATTCTAAGCACATGCGCAACGGTTTCTAAGTAGCAAAAATTTATGACTGCTGCTTCTGCTTTACGTTACAAACAAATATCAAAAGAAAAACAGGCGCTTTTGGATACATGATATCCTTAAAAGACGAGAGGAGTTGGGAGCACATCTAAACAGTGAATCTAGCAAGTCTAGTGTAATATCCAACAGTGGATTAATCTGACGAAGTCAATGATGGAATAAAAACTTTGCCTAGTCAACACCTTTATGTATACAACAACTTTTTCACTGCAACTTCAGCAATGTTGTCAACTAGTGCTGGATAGCCTGTCTGAAGTAATTTTGTAACACTATGCTAAACTTAACGTAACGGCACTATACCGAAAAACATGATATCCAAACAAAATATCCATTGGTACAACATGGATCAAATGACTAAACTTACAGTACATCATCGTTTTCAAATACCTAAGGCTTCACAGTCCACACTACAATGCGAAAACGTCATTTATCCACTTTAGAGAGCGTATTGCAAAAGATACGTTTTCATTGATTTTAAACACCATCTCACAGTGTGGACGGAAGGCCAAATATACGTTGCACTGATATAAACAAACATTATGATACTACAGCCGATAATTCTTCAGATTTAAAAGCCGATAACCGATATATTGGCCGATATTTCTAAATCCAAATTTTTATATAATTTTTGAGAGCCTGATTACAAAATCCAACGTCTCACCGTTAAAGCCATGTCACATATGAAAGCACACAAGTATATTTTCTTATTATATTTTCATATAGCCTTCATATAGTGCTGCACATGTTGCACTTAACTATGTTTTACTTTTTTTGAAGTGATATCATAATTCAAGCCATTCAAAACCATCATGTCAAACAGTGTGCATCTGAATTGTCTCAGCTGAAGGAAATGATACATTATTCATCAGCTCTCATTTTTCTTATTGGGCCAATCACAACAACATTAAAATGTTCATATATTGGCCGATACCGATACATATATATAGATTGTGTTAAAATACTGGAGCTTGATGCTGCTTTTCGGACACACCAGATACGGCACATGATAGTTGGAAAACATGGCTACTGATAAGGACAGACAAAGGACTCCTGTAAACGCAGTGGAGAGCAACTAACACACGATAGTGCAAGTGTGTTTATAGCGTGTTCCAGAGTCTTTATCTTTTGACCCTCAGTATGAAAAGCAGCCTTGTGCGTGACCCATGAGGCTGAGGTGTGGATTTAGAAAGGCAAAGGCAGTGAGCTGCAGCATCGACCGCGAGTAGAGGGGAGAGCAAGGGGACGACGCTCAATACACCCAGACCCAATTAAGGCAGACTCTGAATGTAGTCAATGCTGTAATTGCAGTGCCTTTCAGAAGTCATTTGATATAGTAAACCAAACATACATGAA
>JAQIUQ010001310.1:0-98583 GCA_030378365.1 Hybognathus amarus | reverse complement strand
ATGTTGTTGGTCAGTTCGTCTGCTGGTGAATCGTCTGCCCTCAGTGAAGCAAGCCGAGCTGTGGATCGACGTTCAGCAACTGAGGCTGCCTCTGCGCCCTTTTCGTCTTCGAGATCTTCCACTTTCGAATCGCTCTTCCCCCTCTTCGCGGGGCAAAGCGCGATAACGACGTGGTGATGACACACATCCATAGTTCCGTCATGTCCGCAACTCTCGTAAAGGTAATGCTGCGACACACACTGTTACCGGTGCCGTGTCTGATATCGCCGACTCAGGTTCCCGAGGTGGATAGGGAATGGACAGCGCATGACAGAGCTGTCTGGAAGCGGGAGCGACGACATCAGGCTGCGGACGACCGAGGGTTCTGAAGGAAGGACTACATCTAGCCTGATTGGAAACGTGCGTAGCACCACGCCTAAGCAGCAATCATCGTGTGCGAACCGCTCAGCGTGCCCAACAGAGGACCCAGAAGGTTAGGATGTAAACTTGCGCTCAATGAATGGTTAATGTAATGTGTAATGAACAAGAAACTGTTCTTTGCTAAATGATTGGCATCTGTTTGGGAGCGACCAGGCTGTTACAGCAGCGGACTCCACCAGCAGAATTGGTGAAGGATTGTTCTGAACAACATCTCCGAAACGTCCAAACTTACAGATGACTGAGTCATCAAAGTAGGATGCACCAGCCTCTGTTTATTACGAATTTAACTAATATGCATAGTGTGGAACTACATGACAAAAATATGTTAATTTCCTCATTTAGTGAAGCCAAACAAATATACAATATAGTGCAGATTTTCTAGCAAAAGATCTAATTATAATAAACAGAAATGATATCAGTGAACAAAAAACAATTTTTAAAGCTAGGTATTCTAAACATTGGATCGTTCACACCTAAAGCCCTGTGTAGTGGAGTGGTCACAGATGATAATTTTGATGTTCTATGCCTTCTAAAGTTTATGGCTTAAACAATGACCTGTTTTAGCTAATGAGTCTTCATCCCACCAGGATTACTGTTATAAGCATGAGCCTTGATTTGATCGAGTGACGCCAACGTGCTGCAAACAATCTATAAAGGTATTTTAATTTACTCAAGAACAGGTAACAGTTTAATTCTTTTGAAGTACTTGTGCTAAATGTTACGCTGTTAGTGTGAGAAAAGAAAATAAGTATTATCTCTAGCCTATCTACTACTGTATATCAACCTCCAGGGCCCTATGCTAAAATTCCTAAAGAGTTTGCAGTTTCTCTCAATATTCTGGTGAATGTCGATAACAATAATTGTTGGGATTTTACTTAACATACACATAGATAATTACAAATGATGCTTGGCTTAGGTTTTAGGTTTTATTGGACCTTTGAGTCAACAAAATGTGCATGGTTCCCACTTCATAGTTCTAAATAGCTAACTGAATTTCATTCTGTCATATGGAACCAGTCCAACTGATATTAATTGTTACTGACAAACAATGATGTCACTGATCATTACATGAGCGTTTGCATTAGTTGCATTACTGCTGAAATATGTCATGTTGAGCGACGTTATAGAGAGGCAAAACAATCCTTTACGGTTCACTATATCAATAGATTTATTCAAATAGCTTACCTCGTACTGTTTAGCTGCTAAGTAAAGCCAGACAAACAGATGAGTTAGAGGAAAATGACTAGCAGTTTGAGCACTTTCACTGATTTAGTTCAATATATTGCACCATTAGGCTGGAAAAAGGTTAAAGAACTAAAGCACCTAGTAGACAGTGATGACATGCTATCAAAGAGAAACTTAGATGAAAGGTAAATGGAATTTTTCTAATTTAGAGGTATTTTTAAAATTAGGTAGTAAAAAGACAGTATGTGGCGTATTAAAGAGGCTCTGGAAGACAGCACAAGGCTAGAGCATCTTCGTAAGGAACTAATAGAAGATAGCCAAAATAATTGCAAGGTTTTTATTAACACGTGGCTCAACTAACAAATAAACAGACCTGACAAGCAAAATATACCCAATTCCAGTTTTAGTAGTAAATGAATTTTATAAATACTCAATGAGAAATGGAGAGCATGCAGAACCCGATTAATGCAATCCTCTATGGTGTCTTATGATTCAGCCTCAGACTATCACCTCTAAAGCATACACCCGACTTGTACAGCGAATCCGTCAAAGCTAAATAAACTTATCATTGCTTCTAAACCAACGACATGTGTTCTGAGATTGCAATACCACTAGACTACTGAAGAAGTGTTACCTGTGGTGGGAAGAAGCCTCTTCCTCAAATATTATTTAACTTTAGATCTTATCTATTAGGTCATGTTCCAAAAAATATTCAAGCTGGCGGTAATTGAAACCTCTTTCGTAAGACACAACCATCAACTGGGCAAATCGTTCAGCCAACTACAGACTACCGTTTCAAATCTTCCATTTATGTCAAAAGTACTAGAAAAAGTATGTGTCTGCTACATTGTGCTATTTTTGCAAGAAATGATACTCTGTAAACAGCTAGGTCAGGATTCAAGCCGCATCATGGTGCAGAAACTGCGGCTAGTTTAAAGAAATTACAAATGATTTTTACTTTGCGCTATTTAGCACCAAGGCTGTCTATCAGTACTAGTCCTGCTTTCTAAATCTCTGTCACAGCTGCGTTCGACACTATGGGTAAGCGTAAAATACTCTGGAGTGAACTACAAAACTTACGCTGGTGTTCAGGGGACAGCGTGGGCTGGTTTCAGATTGAGGATACTTATAGAACCGTTTCTCATTTTGTTCTTGTTAGATAGGGGAAGATCGGAAGAGTCACGCCATTATGAGCTATGTGAGAGTTGCCGCAAGGATTCAAACTTTAGGCCTCTGCTGTCTCAATCTGTGTGTGCTGCCACTTGGTAATCGTGTATCAAGAAACATGGAATTAACTACCACTGTTTTATGCTCAGATGATGCTACGTTATATTGTATTCTAATCACAGCCAGGGCAAACGGAGAACACTTGACTCAACTACAATTAACAGGAAGTGTCTCAAAGAATATATAAATTACTCTAATGACGCAGTGCATTCCTACTCTAAATTAGACAAGGGCGGAATTATAGTACTTATTGGTCCAAAAGTTACTCAGCAAAAACCTCTTACAGGATACAACTTGAGCATATAAGGTAGGAATGTACACTGTTACTTATCCTCTACAGTGAAAGACCTAATCTATAAATAAAGACCGCAACTTGTCTTTCGAGAGTCATATTTCATATGTTACAAGAACAGCCTTTTTCCACCTCGGAAACATTGCCTAAGCTTGACGTCATGACATGCTAAGGGTTTTCTGATGCAGAAGAGCTCCAGTTAAGTGCGTTTATGACCTAAAGAAACTAGAGTTATCTGCAATGCTTATTAGCCAAGTCGTGCCTGCATCCTCAATAAACAAGCTACAGTTAATTCCAAAAATGCAGCCGCTAAGGTCTTACTAGGTCAAGAATACGAATCATATGACACACAATCTATCATCTCTACACTGGTTCCTACCTGAGTTACGATATCAACTACAAAATACTACTACTGACCTATGAGGCCCTAAACGTTGAGCTGCCAATGTACTTGACGGACCTTCTTTCGCCTGTACATTCACCGCGTCTTGAGTCATCACTAAATTCAAGGCTTCTGGTATTCCTACAGATATGCTAAGTCCACTAAAGGAGGGAGGCGTCTCACATTTAGCCCCAAAACTCCTGGAATAGCCTCCCGATGAATTACAAGGCTCTGACTCGCTGACACAGTTTCAAAACTGAGACTAAAGACGGCATCTCTTAGTCAAGCATTCACATAATGCGCTACCTTTATTCCTCTGTTATGCCATACAGAACCGTTTGCCGCTGAAACTGCTTAACGCACCAGCGGGCTCGACAGCCTTTTAGACAAACGGGTCTGCACGTATGGTCGGGTTGCGGAGAGTTTGTGAGATAGTGATTTTCTAACATCTTGAACTCCATATTATGGAAATCATTCTGAACATCAGCTATGCTAATTATTTTTTCATCTGCCTTTCTGCTGTCTGTCTCTGGGACGTTGTCCCGAGGAAAATGGCGTCGTCAGGTCCAGTTTGTATCCAGCCTCTCACGGGATATTAGATGCCTGCAACGCCTGTGAAGAGACGACTTGAACGCTGGCGATATGTTATGGCTTCCATGTTATATATGAACAATATTTTAATTCAATATTTATATATAAACAATATGAGATGCAAGCCAAGGAGAACTGGCCCCGACTGACCTGGGTTCTCCCAAGGTTTTCTCCATCCAATCTGATGGAATTTCGGTTCCTTGCCACTGTCGCCTTGCTTTGCCTGCTTTTGGCTTGCTTAGTTCGAGTTTATTTAACATTTAACAATATTATTGACCTGTGTTGTACTACTTTCATGTTATCACTGTGAAGCTGCTTTGATACAATCTATATTTGTGAAAGCGCTATATAAATGAACTGACCTGACCTACATCTTGGATGCCTGAGGAATAGCTAAACATATCAAAAATTAATTTCAAAGTGAACTATCCCTTTAAGTCCAGGCATTGATTTGAATTCTGCAGGGGTTGAGACACATTGCAAACATGGGCCAGGATTGGGCTGCACATGTCCATATAGAAGCAGGAGTAGAGTAATAATCTTATTTTTAAAGCCATCCTATCACAAGCTGAAACCAGGTCATGCCTGCCATTAATGACAAATTATACAAAGCAAACAAATTAGCAGTTTAGGCAAATCCCAATACAAATCCACCCAGAAGTCCAGGTTCCAACAAAAGCGTAATGCTTCTGGTGCATATCAATACTGATATGATATCGATACATATCAATACTGGTGTTTGCTGCCACTATCATTAGGTTTCCTGTGTGCCCACCCATATTATTAAAACACTAGCAATCAGGTGCCTGAGTTTCAATTTCCAGTGACCAGCAGCAGAGTACACAAGCTTTTGGGACTATCACATCATACAGTCGCTTCTCTGACGGTTGTTCTCTGCGCTCAGTCACACGCATCCTGTCACTCAAACGTTGACCTGTCAAATCATCTCAGTCACGGTTAATCCCTTCCACATTTATTTTCCCACTGTCTCGAGAGAATGTAAGGAGCAGCGTTGATATGTGGTCGGGTCTTCATGCGAGAACTCTTATTATAGTTATTGCAGATGAAATATATAACACGGATAACATTAAATACATCTATTTTTATCAGCTTTAAACTTCGATTCAGTCACTCAAACCTTTATCTAAACCAATTTCACCATCGCGCATATGTTACCATGTTAGTAGCTTTTTTAACAATTCGTACAGTCGTGTTCGTAGTTCCTCCGCAAAAGCGCAAGGACGCAGGGAAGCATCTGCTGACAGCATTCTTTTTACGTTTCAATTATTTTACACACAACAAATCATCAAACAGCAAAGCCAGTGTACACAGAGAATGAGTAAAATCATATAAAGCTGAATGAATTTTGCTTTTTTATATATGTACTGTTTTTTTATATTATATTTCTTAATGGATTTAACGTTTCCAGTTCATCATGGAGAGTATTCCTCAGGGTTAAGCCCACGATGACCTCGGCTCTGATCAGGACGTGATTCAGCCGTTTCCATTACTTCTGCAGATGTGTGTGTGCAGATGTGTGTACAGATTATAATCTACCAGCACTGCGACGTGCTCCGATACCCACTACATTATTCCAGCTCTATGAACATGCTAACATGAAGTGCTTGTGATCACGCTTGATACAGACAACGGAGCATGAGCTTAGACACAAGAACTCCCCGACTTGACACAGACTCCACCCAGGTTTATTGAAGACAGTATATAAATACACATGCACATGTCAGAATGTAAACCAGAGTGAACTCAGAAGTCCCATCTCATGCAAGGACATGTTTAGTTTACAAAACCCACAGATGATTTCAGCATCCTGTGAAGACGATCCAGAGCCACATTAGCGTCATACTCCGCCTCGTCCGTATAAATAAATAGATTTGTCGAAAGCGCACTCACGGAGTGAACTTTTATGTAGATATTTATAAAGCCGTCAGTCAGTTAGCCGGTTCGCGCAGAGAGATGAGAGCCTGTGTTTGGTCGAGAGCATTACGTTTAGACCGAAGCGACGTCTGGGATGTTCCTGCGAAGAGCGACGGAGTGCACACGCGTGTCAGGGAGCTCAAACCAGTGACGCACGTGTGCAGAAAAAAAGGCAACAGTCGGGAGAGTCGGTTAAGGCTGAGGTGAAAGAAGACCAGGAACACCAAACTTCCCTCTGGGAGAAAGCGGGTGCAGGGAAGCCTGGGATCCTCGTTCACCAGCGTTATATACAGGATAACACAGTCGTAGTGTAGACGCTCAGCCGTGGACTCATGCGGACACTTCTGCAGCTGGGGTGGGCCGGGAGCTCAGCGGTGTTCTCTGGCTGCTGGGTTGCTGTTCGGATCCTCCTCCTCTTCCTGCCTGGGTCTCGAGTGGTCTGGTCGGAGTCTGCGGTCCAGGGAGAAGTGAGCCCGTGCCCCGCACCGTGTCCTGCCGCTGGTAGAAGAGCACGTACGCTGCTTTGAACTGCACACACAGAGAGAGAGAGAGAGAGAGTGGCATCTCATCTGACTGGGCGAGTGATGCCGAAGGAACGCAGGAGAGTCAGTGACGCGCTGAGCTGCTCACCACGATCTGGTCCTCGCTGATGGCCGACACGCTGCTGTCATTGAAGCTTACCACTTCTGGTCGTCCTTGTTCTCTGCGTACGCCAGTGTCTGACAGCAAACCAGGTACACTCAACCGTTCAGTTTCTGCTGCCAAATGCTCATCATCACCAGTGTTCAGACACTCTACTAACACTCTTACTATCAATCTATGATCAGCCTACTAACACTCTACTATCACTCTACTATCACTCTATAATCAGCCTACTTAACACTCTACTATCAGGTCTACTAACATTCTACTATCACTCTACTAACCACATCATACTCTCACATCATCTGTGTTCAGACACTCTACTAACATCTCTACTATCACTCTACTATCACTCTATAATCAGCCTCTAACACTCTACTATCAGTCTACTACACTCTACTATCACTCTACTATCACTCTATAATCAGCCTACTAACACTCTACTATCAGTCTACTTAACACTCTACTATCACTCTATAATAAGCCTCTAACACTCTACTATCACTCTGTAATTAGCCTACTAACACTCTACTATCAGTCTACTAACACTCTACTATCACTCTATAATCAGTCTACTAACACTGCACTAACTTACTATCACTCCACTATCAGTCTGCTAACACTGCACTAACTACTATCACTCCACTATCAGTCTACTAACACTGCACTAACTACTATCACTCCACTATCAGTCTACTAACACTGCAGTAACTACTATCACTCCACTATCAGTCTGCTAACACTGCACTGAACTACTATCACTCCACTATACAGTCTGCTAACACTGCACTAACTACTATCACTCTACTAACACTGCACTAACTACTATCACTCTACTATCAGTCTACTAACACTGCACTAACTACTATCATTCTACTATCAATCTACTAAACACTGCACTTAACTACTATCACTCCACTATCAGTCTACTAACACTGCACTGGAACTACTATCACTCCACTATCGATCTACTAACACTGCACTAACAACTATCATTCTACTATCACTCTACTTATCACATCATACTCTCTCATCATCTGTGTTCAGACACTCTACTAACACTCTACTTATAATGTACTAACCCTAACCTATGCTTCTACTAACACTCTACTTATAATGTACTAACTCTAACCTATGCTCTCTACTAACACTCTACTTATAATGTACTAACCCTGAACCTATGCCCTCTACTAACACTCTACTTATAATGTACTAACCCTAACCTATGCCTCTACTAACACTCTACTTATAATGTACTAACTCTAACCTATGCCTCATACTAACACTCTACTTATAATGTACTAACCCTAACCTATGCCTCTACTAACACTCTACTTATAAAGTACTAACTCTAACCTATGCCTCTACTAACATTCTACTTATAATGTTCTAACCCCTAACCTATGCCTCTACTAACACTCTACTTATAATGTACTAAGCCCTAACCTATGCCTATCTACTAACATTCTACTTATAATGTTACTAACCCTAACCTATGCCTCTACTAACAATACTACTTATAATGTACTGACTCTTAACCTATGCCTTCTACTAACATTCTACTTATAATGTACTAACCCTAACCTATGCCTCTACTAACACTCTACTTATAATGTACTAACCCTAACCTATGCCTCTACTAACAATCTACTTATAATGTACTAACCCTAACCTATGCCTCTACTAACACTCTACTTATAATGTACTAACCCTAACCTATGCCTCTACTAACACTCTACTTATAATGTACTAACCCTAACCTATGCCTCTACTAACACTCTACTTATAATGTACTAACCCTAACCTATGCCTCTACTAACACTCTACTTATAATGTACTAACTCTAACCTATGCCTCTACTAACATTCTACTTATAATGTACTAACCCTAACCTATGCCTCTACTAACACTCTACTTATAATGTACTAACTCTAACCTATGCCTCTACTAACATTCTACTTATAATGTACTAACTCTAACCTATGCCTCTACTAACACTCTACTTATAATGTTACTAACCCTAACCTATGCCTATACTAACACTTTACTTTATAATGTACTAACCCTAACCTATGCCTATACTAACACTCTACTTATAATGTACTAACCCTAACCTATGCCTCTACTAACACTCTACTTATAATGTACTAACCCTAACCTATGCCTCTACTAACACTCTACTTATACTGTACTAACCCTAACCTATGCCTCTACTAACACTAATCCTCCACCAGTAACAGCGACCCGGCTCCAGATACTCACAGTGTCCTCCCCCCATGCCTCCGTAGTGGTTAGAGGACGGCGATGAGGTTGTAGCGGCAGGGCCCGGCGTTGGGGTTGATGAGGGAACTGGGACAGTGTTCCAGATCACCTGAGGGTCAACAGAGCGAGACCGTTCACACACACTGTGACACACACACCTCTGTCACACTGAGCTGTCGTCGACGTACCGCAGAGGGAAGTCCACCAGTGAGTCCAGCTTGTCCCTCATGTAGCGGCTGTAGGGAGAAAGCGCTTGAGAGTGGACCACCGAGCACCGGCGGCACACTCCACAGGTCCAGCTTCTTCGTGGCCTGCTGGTGCTGCTTACAGGTGGGGCAGTACCTGACACACACACACACGGGTCAGTCGGTCACAGCTAGAGTCCGAGCACCAGAGGCTCCTCAAACATCTCAAACCCTCTGAATCTGGCATCGAAGTCTCAGATATTGGCGCTCAGATATAGTCCCGTATCATGTTCTGTCAGTATCTGAAAGATTCAACATTAAACTATACACTCAGAAAGCATCTCAATTGTGTGAACTAATGTGCTGCATACTCTGGCTGGAACGACACATGTATTTGTTTTGAACGGTTCAGGGACCATTGTAACCAGTAGGCGGCTGCCATTTCCACTACCAAATATGTTTTGTTTAATCGTTTTGCTTTTGAATTATTAGGTTGATTTAAGGTGTGCCCCTAAATTTTCAGCTTGTGCGCCTCAAATGTTTAAAGTCTGAAGCCCTATACTTGACAATAGACTACACCAGTGGGGATACTTTTAACACTCATTGATACTTTTAACACTTTTAACACAAGTTATTGTTTCTAAAAACTTTAGATTTTGATTGTGAAACTAATTAAAATATAAACTAATGTTTTAAAAATGTGTTATTTGGCGAGTGACGGTGGTATAAGTGGGTTAATGCCTTCGAGGTGACTTCGCTGCGCGTCGAGAGGGTTCACGCCTTGCCATCATCCATTAATACCTAGACAATGGACACCTCAAAGGGCATTAACCCTTACTTAACATTTCAAAAGTTTTTATTTTTGATAAAGATTAAACTCTATATACAAAATTATGAATATGGTAGAGCTGAGTCTGGAAGTGTTGTAATGTTGACCACACAGCTATCGCCTGGCTGTAATGCCTTGCTTGCAAAATAGTAAAACCAACATGAAAAGAATCGTGATTTTCCTGAAAGAATCGTGGCACTATGGCCCTTCCCTAGAACTAACGCTCAGCCTCACCACGGGTCTGCGGCTTCACAGCTTCTCTTTGGTGGTGAAGAGCTCAATGCAATCCTTCAGCTTGAAGAAGCTCTTCTTCTGGGGCTTGTACTCCATACTCTCGTGCTTATCGAAGTCCTGTGGAGGAAACAGTCAGGTATCTTAAATCTCAACACACCAACGACTCCCGACAGGAAGCGAGAGATCTGCCTCGAGCCACAGACTCGTTGAAGTATTTCCTCTTCGTTTCCGGCTCCCAGTCCAAGGAGAGATAGCATCTATCTTGCAGGAAAACAAGGAAACGAGTCAGATGACACTCTAAACACCAGTGATCTCTGGAAACACACGTTAGCGGCTCTCACCGCTGAGTCTCGTGTGGTCCCCGTCAAAGTGGATCAGCCGTGGCTCGCCTGCCCTGATGAAGTTGGAGCTCGGTCTTTCCCATGTTGTTGAACTGGGAATGTGAAGAGGCGCTTCTTCTGGCCGTTGGCCGTCGATGGCGTCGGTGGAGTTCTCCAGCTCGTGGTCTCCCGCCGCCCAGCGAGTCCTCCGACGGGCTGCTGTTGTCGTTCTCTGAGGGAAGATCCTGGCTGGACTCGGTCGTCCGGCTCGTCCGTTTCCATCTCACCTGTGAGACAGATGAGCCGTGCTTCAGTGCCTCAGACCTCTTAACCCTCATCCTTCCTCTAGCGCTTCAGTGCCTCAGACCTCTTAACCCTCATCCTTCCCTCACACTTCAGTGCCTCAGACCTCTTAACCCTCATCCTTCCCTCACGCTTCAGTGCCTCAGACCTCTTAACCCTCATCCTTCCCTCATGCTTCAGTGCCTCAGACCTCTTAGACCCTCATCCTTCCCTTGAGCTTCAGTGCCTCAGACCTCTTAACCCCTGATCCTTCCCTCACGCTTTCAGTGCCTCAGACCTCTTAACCCTCATCCTTCCCTTGAGCTTCAGTGCCTCAGACCTCTTAACCCTCATCTTCCTTCCCTCACGCTTCAGTGCCTCAGACCTCTTAACCCTCATCCTTCCCTCAGAGCTTCAGTGCCTCAGACCTCTTAGATCCCTGCATCCTTCCCTCACGCTTCAGTGCCTCAGACCTCTTAACCCTCATCCTTCCCTCATGCTTCAGTGCCTCAGGACCCCTTAACCCTCATCCTTCCCTTGAGCTTCAGTGCCTCAGACCCTCTTAACCCTCCATCCTTCCCTCACGCTTCAGTGCCTCAGACCTCTTAACCCTGATCCTTCGCTTGAGCTTCAGTGCCTCAGACCTCTTAACCCTCATCCCTTCCCTTGAGCTTCAGTGCCTCAGACCTCTTAACCCTCATCCTTCCCTCACCCTTCAGTGCCTCAGACCTCTTAACCCTGATCCTTCCCTCACACTTCAGTGCCTCAGAGCCTCTTAACCCTCATCCTTCCCTTGAGCTTCAGTGCCTCAGCCCTCTTAACCCTCATCCTTCCCTCACGCTTCAGTGCCTCAGACCTCTTAACCCCTCATCCTTCCCTCACGCTTCAGTGCCTCAGACCTCTCAACCCTCATCCTTCCCTCGTGCTTCAGTGCCTCAGACCTCTTAACCCTCATCCTTCCCTCGTGTCTTCAGTGCCTCAGACCTCTTAACCCTCATCCTTCCCTTGAGCTTCAGTGCCTCAGACCTCTTAACCCTCATCCTTCCCTCACGCTTCAGTGCCTCAGACCTCTTAACCCTGATCCTTCCCTCACCCTTCAGTGCCTCAGTCCTCTTAACCCTCATCCTTGCCTCACGCTTCAGTGCCTCAGACCTCTTAACCCTGATCCTTCCCTTGAGCTTCAGTCGTTCTTCAGTGGTTCTTTCAGTGATCCTTCCCTCACGCTTCAGTGCCTCAGACCTCTGAACCCTCATCCTTCCCTTGAGCTTCAGTCGTTCTTCAGTGGTTCTTCAGTGATCCTTCCCTCACGCTTCAGTGCCTCAGACCTCTTAACCCTGATCCTTCCCTTGAGCTTCAGTCGTTCTTCAGTGGTTCTTCAGTGATCCTTCCCTCACGCTTCAGTGCCTCAGACCTCTGAACCCTCATCCTTCCCTTGAGCTTCAGTCGTTATTCAGTGGTTCTTCAGTGATCCTTTCCTCACGCTTCAGTGCCTCAGACCTCTGAACCCTCATCCTTCCCTTGAGCTTCAGTCGTTCTTCAGTGGTTCTTCAGTGATCCTTCCCTCACGCTTCAGTGCCTCAGACCTCTTAACCCTCATCCTTCCCTCACGCTTCAGTGCCTCAGACCTCTGAACCCTCATCCTTCCTTTGAGCTTCAGTCGTTACTTCAGTGGTTCTTCAGTGATCCTTCCCTCACGCTTCAGTGCCTCAGACCTCTGAACCCTCATCCTTCCCTTGAGCTTCAGTCGTTCTTCAGTGGTTCTTCAGTGATCCTTCCCTCACGCTTCAGTGCCTCAGACCTCTTAACCCTCATCCTTCCCTCACGCTTCAGTGCCTCAGACCTCTTAACCCTCATCCTTCCCTCACGCTTCAGTGCCTCAGACCTCTTAACCCTGATCCTTCCCTCACGCTTCAGTGCCTCAGACCTCTTAACCCTCATCCTTTCCTTGCTTTCTGGGACAAATCCTTCCCTTCGAGACACACATTTATATTTTTTTGTGTCCAGAAAGCTTATTTTATTTCATTTTGATAATATTTTTTCTATCTACATTTTGGTTAAACAATTTGTTAAACAAATCCAGGTTACAATGTCCCGAGGGAAGGAATGAGGTGAACATGTCAACATGCGGCGGCGCAGGATGCATTGTTGGTTAGTGAATGCCAACACTGCCACGTATAAGAAGAGATGCGGTCAAACACATGCTTACAAGGCCACCCCTCCTCCAGTATACCATTGGTGGCGTTGCCATTGATGGAGTGATGTTTGGGCAAGAGCTTCTCGCTCTCCTCCGTCCTCAGCGGCCAGCCGAACGTAACGACTGAAATGACACCAGACGAACTCTCAACTAGCATTAACAAATAAACATTCCCATCAACTAAACATTAGATGAGTGAGTGTCTGTTTTCTATACAGCTGTGTGTGTTTTGGGCTGGATTTCCCCATAACATCTACCCTTACCGCGCTTCGAAGACTCTAAAGGTATAACTTAACTAAAGGTCCACTCATTCTAGGGGTGCAGCTTAAGAACGGCATAGCATAGGGAAGATGTGGGGAAACACCTATCAACTATAAGTTACAACTTAAGAACGGCGATAGCATAGGGACAGTATGGGAAAACACGTGATTAATCTTAAGGTACAGCTTAAGAACAGTTGTAGGGAAGGTTTGGGGGAAACAAGTATTGACGATAAGGTACAAATTAAGAACAGCGTAGCGTAGGGCACATGCGGAGAATCATGTATTAACAATAAGGTACTGCTTAAGAATGTCGTAGCTTAGGGAAACTTTTGGGAAAACGCGTATTAACAGTGAGGAACAGCTTAAGAACGGCGTAGGTGTGGGGAAACCCAGCCCTGCCGTGAAGCCGCTACACACCAGAGGCGCAGCAGGAGCAGGTTGTACAGCTTGTCCTCGCTGATGGTGTGCGGGACACTGAGCAGGAACGGCTGACCAAAGAGCGGCGTGCTGGTGTGGTTGAAGCCCGACTGCTTGTACTTCTCCCGCAGATGAACAGGAATCACCACGTGATCGGTGTCCTGGCTGCTGGCCAGCTCGAACCTGCTCCACACGGACAGAGACGCACCGATCAGAAACACGCACTGACCTCTCACCCGCCTCAGTAACCACAGGAGCTCACACATAGATGTCGTCCCGCTCCATGATGCTGCTCAGGTTCGTCGTTGCTGGCGAAGATCCGGTGAAACCTGTGGTCGTATATGTCCGTGACGACCATCTGGACGGGCAGAGGAAACACAGTGAATGCTGGGAAGTTAATCAGGCGAGAGGTTAGCCTCTCCATGCCCACGGTTACCTTCTGAGCCGGGACGCCGACAGAGCCGAAAGCGACGCGCACAGGTCCGAGATGTGGCCCACCTTAGGCACCGTCAACTTGTACTGAAACCAAAACAACAGCCACACCTTTTAATTACAATAAAAGTTGTTCTTTTGGCAAAATTATATTTCTTTAATAGCGCCTTTATTCCCTTTAAACTTAAATTATAACTGTTTCATTACATCATTGTTGGAAAACACTCTTATCAGAATCATTTCTGTTAAACTTGTGTAGCTAAAGCTGTTAAGTATATCTCATGCAGGGTTCTTCCTTTGTGTTTCATATAATGACCACTAGAAGGTGCTCTAGGCATGATTTGCATGATTGCTTTTCTCTGAAGGGATATACGTTGTTGAAAACTAAAGTAAAAGAGACGCACGTACATTGAGTATTACCGTAGTCTTTTAATGATTCATATCTCATCACGTTTCAGCGCAACACACGATCGGTGCGGACGGACGGTACCTGCGTGGGTTTGGCCAGGGCGTCGAGCCACACCAGATACACCTCCAGCGTGCGCTCCTTCTTCATGGGCAGGGGCAGCGTCAGGTAGCAGAAGGGGTCGAAGGTCACCGAGACCTTGGCGCACACTGGACACACCAGTGTGGACTTGAACAGGCCGTGGAAGATGTCCACGATGATGGAGTCGTTCCTCTGATGTGGTTCTCCCAGGCCTCCTCTGCAACCACCTGCAGGAGATCGAGTCACACACACCGTCAGCCGTCTCACACACACACGCGTATCTCTCATATGAGGTATGTGGTTTCAACATCAAACCTTCAGGCTCAAACTGAGACCCAGCTGAGTTTCTCAAGCTTTTACCTCTTTGTGATTTCACTACTCATCAGACAAATTAATTTTACACACAAATTAAAAATGTTTTCAGACCTCAGGATGATTATGATTAGCATTTGACCTTTAAATTCCACAAACTAAATGGAAACGACTGTAAGAATCGACTGCAAAACAATGATCAAGTTAAAACTGTGATTTTTTTTATCATTGAAATATCAGATTCAATAATGTGTTTTTTTATTTATATAGCGCTTTTCACAATACACATCATTTCAAAGCAGTTTTACAGAAAATGCATGACAGTTTAGAGTGATCTGTTATCAGAGGAGACTCTCTAATTTATTTAAGAAATTTACATATACAAATCACGGGGTGTGTGTCGGTGTCCTTCAGCTGGATGTAGTGATGTGTGTGTGTGTGTGTGATGGACCTGGTCGGGCGTGTGTCGGTGTCCTTCAGCTGGATGTAGGGCTTCTTGCGGATGCGGTTCAGGTCCTCGTGAAGCCCGTCGAGCAGGAAGGCCAACAGCTCGTGCGAGTCCTGCTGCTGATACCCTGAGAACTGAGGCGCGAACCGGCCCACCAGAGTCTAAACACACATACACACACTGTTCAGCAACAGAGTCTAAACACACAACACACACTGTTCAGCAACAGAGTCTAAACACACATACACACACTGTTCAGCAACAGAGTCTAAACACACATACACACACTTTCAGCAAGAGAGTCTAAACACACATACACACACTGTTCAGCAACAGAGTCTAAACACACATACACACACTTTTCAGCAACAGAGTCTAAACACACATACACACACTGTTCAGCAAGAGAGTCTAAACACACATACACACACTGGCCCACCAGAGTCTAAACACACATACACACACTGTTCAGCAACAGAGTCTAAACACACATACACACACTGGCCCACAACAGAGTCTAAACACACATACACACACTGTTCAGCAACAGAGTCTAAACACACATACACACACTGTTCAGCAACAGAGTCTAAACACACATACACACACTGTTCAGCAACAGAGTCTAAACACACATACACACACTGTTCAGCAACAGAGTCTAAACACACATACACACACTGTTCAGCAACAGAGTCTAAACACACATACACACACTGTTCAGCAACAGAGTCTAAACACACATACACACACTGTTCAGCAACAGAGTCTAAACACACATACACACACTGTTCAGCAACAGAGTCTAAACACACACACACTACACACACTGTTCAGCAACAGAGTCTAAACACACATACACACACTGTTCAGCAACAGAGTCTAAACACACATACACACACTGTGCACCACCAGAGTCTAAACACACATACACACACTGTTCAGCAACAGAGTCTAAACACACATACACACACTGTTCAGCAACAGAGTCTAAACACACATACACACACTGTTCAGCAACAGAGTCTAAACACACATACACACACTGTTCAGCAACAGAGTCTAAACACACATACACACACTGGCCCACCAGAGTCTAAACACACATACACACACTGTTCAGCAACAGAGTCTAAACACACATACACACACTGGCCCAGCCAGAGTCTAAACACACATACACACACTGGCCCACCAGAGTCTAAACACACATACACACACTGGCCCACCAGAGTCTAAACACACATACACACACTGGCCCACACAGAGTCTAAACACACATACACACACTGGCCCACCAGAGTCTAAACACACATACACACACTGGCCCACCAGAGTCTAAACACACATACACACACTGTTCAGCAACAGAGTCTAACACACATACACACACTGTTCAGCAACAGAGTCTAAACACACATACACACACTGTTCAGCAACAGAGTCTAAACACACACACACACACACACTGTTCAGCAACAGAGTCTAAACACACATACACACACTGTTCAGCAACAGAGTCTAAACACACATACACACACTGTTCAGCAACAGAGTCTAAACACACATACACACACTGTTCAGCAACAGAGTCTAAACACACATACACACACTGTTCAGCAACAGAGTCTAAACACACATACACACACTGGCCCACCAGAGTCTAAACACACATACACACACTGGCCCACCAGAGTCTAAACACACATACACACACTGTTCAGCAACAGAGTCTAAACACACATACACACACTGTTCAGCAACAGAGTCTAAACACACATACACACACTGTTCAGCAACAGAGTCTAAACACACATACACACACTGTTCAGCAACAGAGTCTAAACACACATACACACACTGTTCAGCAACAGAGTCTAAACACACATACACACACTGTTCAGCAACAGAGTCTAAACACACATACACACACTGTTCAGCAACAGAGTCTAAACACACATACACACACTGTTCAGCAACAAGTCTAAACACACATACACACACTGTTCAGCAACAGAGTCTAAACACACATACACACACTGTTCAGCAACAGAGTCTAAACACACATATACACACACTGTTCAGCAACAGAGTCTAAACACACATATACACACACTGTTCAGCAACAGAGTCTAAACACACATATACACACACTGTTCAGCAACAGAGTCTAAACACACATACACACACTGTTCAGCAACAGAGTCTAAACACACATACACACACTCTTCAGCAACAGCCGAACCGGCCCACCAGAGTCTAAACACACATACACACTAGAGCCAGACCGATATATCGCAGACCGATATTATCGGCCGATATTAGGCATTTTCCAAAATATCGGTATCGGCAGTTATAATGGCCGATAAATGAATATTTTAAAAATAAAATAAAAACGGATGAAAACACGCTTGAACCATGTCATGAGTGTTGGAGTTGTATAGTTTGTCCACCAGAGGGCGCTCTACACTGTCCCTGTTGGCAACACTCGTTGAGTTGGTCACGATACATACATTGCATGAATAACAATTAAAAGAGCATCCCCATCTGTTCTCTTAACTCAAATAAGCATGTCAAAATTTATGACTATCATGTCCAGTTTAGCAGCTGTTAAATAAACTGAGAGTGAAGTGGAATCAGCTAGTAATAGTTACATTACGTTGTTACAGTGTAGTTGACTGATTGTCCTTTTAACTTTTGACAATGTGACTGAAGTATTTCTTAATAGCGCGTGACAGTTATAGCAATGAGTCGTATCATCTCTCCTTGGCCGGTTATATTTAAAATGTATGTTTTACAATTTGCAGTATGACGTTATCCATTGCTAAATTATGGCTCATTATAGACTAGCGAACCACAAAGCTAGCTAATGCCACTATCATCATTCTGTTCTGTTGTGACAATAAAAAGAAAGTTTCTTTTAAAATGCATTATCATATTATTTTAGTTAAAACTCATAAATAACTAATGTTAGGGAAATATGTTAATGTTTTGTTGCGCGTTTCTGAAAAAAAAAAAATATATATATATATTAGTGCTGTCAAACGATTAAAATATTTAATCGCGATTAATGCGCATTAATGTCATAGTTAACTTGCGATTAATCGCACATTTTTATCTATTCTTAATGTCTTTTGATTTTCTTTTTGTTACATTTTTTTCTCATTTTAATGCTCTTATCAACATGGAAAAGTGGATTGGCTTGTTTAGTGCAAATGTTTTTTTTCATTATTATTATTGAAAATAACATTGGAATAGTGTTCAATTTCACTCTAACATATAGCCTAAATAATCTCTCACACAATGTAACACTGTCCATCAATAAAAGGGTGAAAGAAATACTGACGAGGTCCTGATATTGACGAGGGGTGGAGAATTGCATCATCTGTGTTTGTGTGTGTGTTTGCTTGGCCATCATCAAGTGGTGTTTCAGACTGGACGTGCTGCGATGATGATAGCTCAGTTCATAATGACAAAACATACAGATCGCTTTGGTCTTGTCAATGGGACAATTTGGCAACTTTTTAAAAGTAAACTTTACATTCAGAATCTCATTGGCATCCATTTCGGCGTCTCGCGCTCGTCATCCACTCAAAACATAACGTTACTATTTGGCCGGCTCGCAAGCTGAAACGAGTGTGTGCGGCACAAAACGTCCTCGCGCTGCGCTCTGAAACCCATTCATTTCAATTGCTTGCGCCGCGCGAGGACGTTTCGTTGCTTCTTCGACCAAAGCGCAAGCGGATCTAGCTAGACCGGAAACAAACATCAGGCACGCCGCACACACTCGTTTGGGCTTGCGAGCCGGCTTTGAGTGGATGACGAGCGCGAGACGCTGAAATGGATCAGGACGCATGCCCGCGTCCTGTTGCAAAAGTATGTGAAAAAACTACAAAGTTTGCTAGGACAAAAGACCGTTAATCGCGCGATAAAAAAATTAACGCCGTTAAAATGGGTTTGCGTTCACGCCGTTAATAACGCGTTTAACTGACAGCTCTAATATATATATATATATATATCGGCCGATATATCGGAATATTGGATTTTAAAACCCAAAAATATTTGTATTGAGTATCGGCCTTCAAAATCCTTTATTGGTTAGGCTCTAATAAGTCTAATACATAAATATTTTCTACGTCATTACATTATTTCTACGCCATTACGCTATTTCTACACCAGTACGCAATTTCTACGTCATAAAGCTATTTCTACGCAAGTACAGCTATTTTTACGCCAATACTTAATTTCTACGTCATTACGCTTTCCTACGCCAGTATGCTATTTCTACGTCATTACGCTTTTCTACGTCATTACGTTATTTCTATATTATTACACTATTTTTACGCCAGTTCGCTATTTCTACATCATTACGTTATTTCTACGCCAGTATGTTATATCTACGTCATTATGCTATTTCCACGACATTGCGCTTTTCTACGTCATTACATTATTTCTACTTCATTACCCTATATCTACACCAGTACACAATTTCTACGTCATAAAGCTATTTCTACGCAAGTACGCTATTTCTACGCCAATACTTAATTTCTACGTCATTACGCTTTTTCTACGCAAGTACGCTATTTCTACGTCATTACGCTATTTCTAAGGAATAAACACCCCTTTCACGCCTATCGAAGTTTCACTGGGATATCGGTTCCATAACATGAAGGTTTTTCAGTGCGATTGAGCCGTCAATGCCATTACTAGGGGATTCTCTGGTTGCATGCAAACGCAGCCACTGAGACACATGGATGATTGTTCCTGCACACTTTTTAAAGTAAAATTTAAGGCTTTTTAAGACCTTTTTAAGACCTGAAAAAATCTAAATTAATACCATACATTAGGGGTGTGCAATATTGACAAAAATATATCTCAATATTTTCAATGTTTTGTTGATAAACACAAAACAAAAACACAATCAGTAAAATATCAACTAATTATTATCAACAATAATTAGTTGATATTTTACTGATTGTGTTTTTGTGCTGGTGCCATGGCTGGTTTAGGCCTGTTGTTGACAGCAGACTCGCAGAGATATTTATATTTTTCATATTCTATGCAGTGGTCAGTTCACAGCAGTGAATTCGTACTAGAAAATAAATTATTAATTAATGTGCAATATTTGCCACCTTAAATTGATTTTCCAGGGGCATTTTCACCTATTTATGGAGATTTTTTTATCTAAACTTATTTAGAGTTATGCATCACATGCATTACATATATACAGTAATTATACTTATTTATACAATGATATTTAATTACACAATAATTATACAGTACCACTGTTAGCAGTCAAATTAAATCATTCAATCAAAAATCCATCTTTGCAGTGCAGAGGTGACAGCAGAAGCAGCATTAGAAGTGGCATTAATATATACACTCCATTTACAATTGCATAAATCAAGCTATACATTTTTTTAAAATCAATATTCAATATTTAAATGTGAAATGATTTCTAATTTTAACGTTTTACTTTTAATTTGAAACTAAAACCGCCAGTAGGTGGCGGCAAATCGCTGTCTTAATAAGCGAGTTGAGGGAGTCGTTCATTCAACCGATTTGTTCAAACGGGAAAGAAGCAAGTGATTGAATCGTCAAAATGAACGTGGATTTCATTCAAGAAATCATTGCTGTTTGTTGCATTGAGACTCTGCTACGGTTTCATTTTGAAATTCTAGTCGGCGAAATAAAGGGAAAACAAACAATATCGATAATGTTATGTCTAAAAACTAACTCACAATGTCAATTTACTTTTAATTTAACTATTGTATAACATAAATATCACACTTGTGCATGGGAAAACAGCACTCTTACTGATGTGATATTCTAATATAACAACATGATATAAATATAAGGCAAAAACCAATTTGGGGACATACCTATAACCATAGACATAATAAATACATGTCTATGCCTATAACTGCACACATCACGCAGTGAAAAAACGAGAGACAAATGCGATGTCATCTCACACTCACAGTGCCTCGTCCATCGTTAAAACAATAGAATATCATAGTAAACAATACACATCGCACACCTCTACACACATAAAGAATTAACTTATGACTTAACTGACATTTGCCAACTTTCTTCTCTCCGCCTCTCCTCTCTCGCGTGCAGGAGACGGACGTCATTCTACCGCGAATGTGACGCGAATTGTCACGTGAACAAGCAAATCCACAAAGATAGATAAAAATTAATACGTACACAAATTAGATGGTTTTAATTTGGAAAACATTAGTCAAAATGTCATCTAAAATTTAAGACCTTTCATACCAAAATATAAGACTTTATAAAACTTTTAATGGCCTTAAATTTTAAATATCTAATTTAAGACTTTTTAAGGACCAGCGGGAACCCTGTGCTCTGTCTGGTGTATAGAGCAGCTCCTCCTGGCCGTTACCTTGAAGGGTCTTGGCGTGACGCAGCTGTGTTTCCCCGACCACAGCTGCTTGATGAGCTCGGCGTAGGCCTTGGCGATCTCGCCCTTCATTCCCAGAGGATTGTCCTCGTTCAGCTCCTCCTGGTGCTTGTCCTTCAGGAAGTACTCGGTCAGAGGAGGGACGTTACTCAGACACTACGACACACACACAGACACAATGAGCTCATCTCTCTTTGCGCAGGCTGTAGTTAGATCAGGGATTATGGGGGAGGGAAGCTTGTGTTCCTGTAGGTCACCTGTGTGGCCGAGTTCATGAAGCAAGTGTTTCCCAGGTTGGAGAGGCCGCTGAGGCCGGGTTTCTCCGCGCGCCGGCCCTGATCCGAGTGCTCGTAGCTACTGCTGCTGTACAGGCCGTAGCTGCTCTTCATGCTGCGGGCGAGACACACACACACACACACACGCGAGTGAGAAGCCCAACAGGGTTACAGCAGCAGTGAAAGCAGATGATCAGGGTCATGCAGACACAGCTCAACACATGCAAGGAGAGCAGCGTAAAGCACATGATCTCCAGCTCTCCGGACCATATCACTGTTCATTCACCAACCCCGACAGACATTAACTCTACACCATGGGTCTAGCCTTAGAAACACGCGCACCAGCTGAAGAGGAAGGGCACACCTGACAGGGATCCAGACTGCAGTATATGCGATATAGCCACAACCACAACATTGCCCAGCATCCAATGGCCTACGTAATGAAAGCGGAACGAAACTGCACTACTCGTTTGTGCTTCACGGACTGTTTATTAGTTTGGCCCAATGACAGACAGCGCAGCGCCAGTCGCGAGCCCATCTCGATCACGAGACACAATCACTACACAGCGCTGGAGATCCAGGGAAGAAATACATTGAATTCGTCACAAGTAATAACATCACTGTTAGATCCAGTGGAAACATTCAGATTCGGAGTTATGTTATAAACGATAGATATCAGATCAAACAGCGCTGGTGTGGAAACCAGGAGAAACACTGTGCCATGAATGAGCTGGCTACAGGCTTTCAGTCCACCGATCAGCAGCATTACCCATATATTTACTGCAGCAACACTCACTGTAACCATGGGATTGTGACAGAAATAGTCTTAAATAGTCTTTAACAGAAATAAAACTAAAAGTTGCAAGATTTACACATGTAACTTGTTCTTATGGTCATTAAAACACTAGTTTGGAGAGGGTTTTTGGACTTCTGATAGAAAGACTAAGATGGTGCCAAATGCCATAACTCGGGTGTGTTCGAGCAGCTTTCCCCGACGTAGGCGATGCGAGGCAACAAAACAGCTGGTTCTCATCAGCGCTGGCACTGGCGCCGGCCAGTTCCTACCTTAAGGTTCCTACCTTAAGGGGTTAACAGTCAGGGACGGTCGACAGAGATTACTTTTATAAAGCTTGGATGATTGGGATCGGCAGCAAAAATCTTGATCTGAGCATCGCGGCCAGAAGGAAGGTTGTAAAAGCTTATGATTACAGGATTTAAAGCATTTCCTAGCCATCAAAAATAAAACTTGACAAAGTATCAGACCACTGGCAAACTGCCCAGGCCATGACGTCCCAAGAGCACAACACTGCACTGGAGTCTCGTAACAACATCAACTATGAAATCTACAACACAGTGAATACTTCAAAGAGTGTGAGGAAATCGTGAGGCCATCTGTGAGAAAACTGGAGCAGGGCTGTAAGTGGATGTTTCCACATGAAAACAGTAGCGGAGTGGCAATCGGGTGATTCGGGACTTTTCCCGGTGGGCCGGTAGTGTTTCGAGGCCGCGAGGGCCGGTCTGATAAAATGTATTTATTGGAAGTTCGGCATGTGTACTTGGGGCCCAAGCGAGGGGAAGAATTTTTTTTTTTTTACATTTTCTATAACGGAGCATATATTTGCACTAAGTGCCTGTCTTTACAGCAAAAAGATGCCCGTCTGAAACAGCTTCAGTGGCGTAGGTCGTAGGGCGTGAAGTGCGTGAAAGCAGCTTTTGATGCGCTGATCCCGAGTTCAAATCCGCCTTTTGCGGATTCGAAATAAATACATTTTAAAGGCGGATTCGAACTCGCGTTCAACACATAAACTCAGCAAAAAAGAAACGTCCCCTTTTTCAGGACTGTATTTCAACAATAATGTTATAAAAATCCAAATAACTTTACAGAATCTTCATTGTAAAGGGTTTAAACAATGTTTCCCATGCATGTTCAATTTACCATAATCAATTAATTAACATGCACCTGTGGAATGGTCTTTAAGACCTTAACAGATTACAGAGAGTAGGCACTTAAGGTCACAGTTCTAAAAACGCAGGACACTAAAGAGACTTGTCTACCGACTGTGAAAAACACCCAAAGAAAGATGCTGATGCAAAGAAAGATGTTGGATCGCAGGGTGAGGGCTACGGCCATAGGGCCCCCCAGAAATGTCCAGGAACTTGCAAGTGCCTTGGTGGAAGAGTGGGGTAACATCTCACAGCAATAACTGACAAATCTGGTCCAGTCCATGAGGAGGAGATGCACTGCAGCAGGGGCGTCAGCTACATGGTGGCCTGGGGGGCCACGGCCACCATTGGTCAAGGCTCGGCCCCCCTGCCGGCCCCCCCTCCCAACCTCACGGGAAAATAAATGTAATAATAATAAAAAATAAAAACTCCAGTAACGGTCTAAAAAGGAAGCTGAAATGTATGCATTTTTTAATCAAGTCATTGATTTGTCACTTACGATACAAGCCCCATATTAGCAACATGTTGGGTCACGCCCCCATCAACAGTGCGAGACATAACGTGCCTTCATTCTGACAGCGCTTAATGAAGACTAGCAGCTAACCACTGTATATACCACTGTAACTAACAGGTGAGTAAGTTGGTGATACTTGAAAGCATAACATTAATTGAAATGATAAGATCATATTAGTTATCTTCTGACTCAGTTTAATGTAGAGTGAGTTTAGTTAAGCAGCGCTGCTGCTGTTATTTTTGCAAACATGTATGATTATCTGGCTGGCTAGCTTAAGTCAATTCCAATGTGTCACTTAGGGTACAGGCACTAACTGAAGCGTTCCGTTCACGACGACACGTAAAATCCCTTTTAGACTAATCTGGTCTATTTTTATCCCTTCAAACGCACGCGCTGGCGCTGCAATCACGTTGTGTAGCCTATAGCTACTTCCATTGATTATAGTGGAAGCTACACTCTTAGGAAAAAGGGTTCTATATATGTAGCATAGGGTTCTTTACTCAACTCCAAAGGACATTTTATGCTAAAAAAGGTTCAATAACGACAAGAAAGAACCCTTTTGGCTCAAAGGTTTTTTAAAGGCTATTATTCATTCATATATTACATTATTCTGCAACATTTGTAGTTGTTATTAAATTATTGTTTATTAAACTGTTGTAGTAACTTAATATCACATTTTAATCATGCAGATTTTTGGAGGATAAAAAGTGAAATGGCACTCTTCGTCTGATATTGATTAATTACATTTTTTAACCACCATATCTTGAATTTTGTGATCATTCACATGCATTGCATTTTAGGGGTTCCAAATACGTAACGCTTTAGAACCTTTAAGGTTCTATATTGAACCTTTTCTTCTAAGAGTGTAATTGTTACAGCAGACACAAAGCGAACAGAACATTTCAGGGTAACACTTTAGAATACGGTTCCTTCGTTAATGAATAACTACACAAGAACCAATGAGTAACACAATATTAACAATCTAGTAACTATTATTAACTAACAAGAAACTCTGATTAATAAACTAGTAAGTAATAGCGCATAGATGAAAGTGGTAGTTCACTATTAACTAATCAATAACTTCTATTTTTTAATACTTCCCAGAGAACTACTGAAAAAGTTTATTAATAATCTAGTAACTACTAGTAACTACTATTAACTAAAAGAAACTCTTATTAACGAATTAGTAAGTAATAGCTCACAGATGAAAGTGTTACTAGATACTTCTGTGGGAATTACTAATTATTTGGATTCGTATTATAAAGTGAAGATTATTGGAACTAACTAGTAATTACTCAAGTGTTACTAAAGACATTTTCTAAAAGTATACTAAAGTTCACCAAAAATCTCAAACAGTTGCACAAATCATGACTAGATCATGTAGTAACACTTGAGTCATTACTAGTTAGTTCCAATGATCTTCACTTTATTATACAGATCCAAATAATTAGTAAGTAATAGCTCACAGATGAAGTGTTACTAGATACTTTTGTGGGAATTACTAATTATTTAGATCCGTATTATAAAGTGAAGATCGTTGGAACTAACTAGTAATGACTCAAGTGTTACTACATGATCTAGTCATGATTTGTGCAACTGTTGTAACCTGTTGTGTTATCACAAATAAATTGGATGTTGCACTTAAAATGCAATGGTTTACCTAAATAAATTATCGCCTAATATGACAATTCATATTGTGTCTTTCTGTCATTTGCACTAAAAACATCCCTGTCTCATGTTAAGGTCCCTAACCCCTCACATAATGATGACACATTGCATTTATCAATTAGACATTATTAGTGTCATAAGGGAGTTCAATCCATTGTTTATGGCCTGACAAGCCGCGCGTGAGTTTTAGTAATAGTAGTTTTTGACAATCAAGTGCCACCCCAAATAAAAGACTGGCACAAGCTGGCCCCCCAGAAAAAATGTCCTGGCTACGCCCTGCACTGCAGTACTTCAAGCAGCTGGTGGCCACACCAGATACTGACTGGTACTTTTGATTTTGAGCCTCCCTTCATTCAGGGACAGATTATTCTCTTTCTGTTAGTCACATGTCTGTGAAACATTTTTAGTTTATGTCTTATGGTGTTGACTCTTTTAGTGTTCATTCAAATATTTACACACATTAAGTTTACTGAAAGAAAAAAACAGTTGAAAGTCAGAGGACGTTTCTTTTTTTGCTGAGTTTATGTAAAGATGTAAAATGTAAAACCTAACATTAAGGTCTCTAGCATTATATTTTGCCAATGAACTAAAATTGAAACCATGATATGGCCATTATAATAACTGACATTAGAATAGCATCCTGTTTGTGCTGCGTGATTACTTTGCTCACGAAATCATGGTCATCTGGTGTTTTCTTCTATAAATAAAAGCTCAAGGGTTTATTTCTTGCAAGTGAAGAAATTAGGACAAAAGTATTTAATTTTCCTATATTATAGTGTAATGTAGGTTAAAATGTACTTTTGAAATACTCATTTTCATTTACATAGTACATTTATAGGCTAAATGGATTTTACAGTACGTCATAGGAATAATTATAAATCATTATTACATTATTATAATAATTGTTTGGCATCCTAAAACACCATTGATAATGTAATGCAGATTGAGACTCTCATAACTAAAAAGATGTTTGAGCCCTCTTTATTGTCCTAGTACAAATTAATGCTTTTTCTTTGTTCAACGAGCAGTTCATGGGTTGAAGCTCTTAATTTTGATCTCTCAGAGAGCACGAGATTGATGCATTTAACCTTAAAATGTACAACATTTTCTTGCGGGGGAGCATGCCCCCGGACCCCCCAAGAGGCACAAAGTCCACCCAACATAGTTTTAGACATTCCTATGGGAAAGAACGCCCATTTATGAACTTTACTCCAGTACAGTACAACAAAGTTCCTTATAAATCAGTAAAACTGTAAATGCTATCTGCTATTAAAATCGTGCCGCTGACGAGGGCCGGTGGTCTATGAAATTTCCCGGTAGATTTTTTGGTCCCACTCCGCCCCTGCATGAAAATGACCCAAAAGATGCAAGACAATCAATGCAGAAGAGAGAAATGGAGAAAACTGGAAGGTTTTCCATGATACTGGTAGGGTTCCACTAGCCAAACTAATTCATAAGCCCTTGCCTTAGCCCCGCCCACAAATAACCCCCTCCCCAAGCCCCACCCACCAAGAACAAACGCAGAGTCCTGCCCACACAAGCCCCGCCCACAAATAACCCCCTCCCCAAGCCCCACCCACCAAGAACCACTGTTGAGCCCTGCCTACATAAGCCCCTGCCTTAGCCCCACCCATAAATAACCCCCTCCCCAAGCCCCACCCACCAAGAACAAACGCCGAGTCCTGCCCACATAAGCCACTATTAGCCCTGCCCACAAAAACCCCTCCCCAAGAACCATCACTGAGCCCTGCTTACATAAGCCCCTGCCTTGGCCCTGCCCACAAATAACCCCCTCTCCAAGCCCCGCCCACCAAGATCCACCACCTAGCCCTGCCCACATAAGCCCTTCTTCTCAGCCCCGCCCCCTGCAGGCTTACTTGCGGCCGCTGAAGCTGCTGTTATGATTGTTTGTGAGAGATGAAGGGCAGATCTTTGGTAAAGCAGAGAGAGAGGAAGCACCAGATGACCTTCAAAAGACAAGAAGAGCATGAGTTACAGGAAATGATGCCAACCGTCAGGAAGAGGTCAAGGACATCGAGAAAGCAAACAAGCCAGTGTCAAAGCATCTGATGATCCATGTGACCATGATCCATTCGTCACACTGACTCACTTGAGCGCCGAAGAGCCGCGAGGCCACGTGCCGTCTTCATTCTTCTGTTCGATTACTAGAACCTGCAGACGGAAAAAGGAAAATAGCAGACTCAAAAACCTCATTCCCATCACTGCAAAAACAATGACGTCCGTCCTGTGGAAAGGTCTTGAAACAGCGCCTCACCTGTCCCTGATAGAGTCCGGCGTCCTGAATGGTGCTGTCCGGCTTGTTCAGCGGCTCAAACGTGTTGCTCATGTACTTGTTCCACAGCCTGGTTTCCTTCTCGTCGGGAATGCTGAAAAGCTTCCGCATCTCTTGCTCGATGGTGTCTGTCAGGAGGACAGATGTGGGCAGATCTCAACCAAAGCACAGCCAAGATTCAAAGAGTGGGTTAGTTCAGCCAGAAATCATCATTCTGTCATCAGTTACCCGCCTGCATCTCAGTCCAGACCTGAAAGACTGTAAGGTTCATCTTCAGAAACACAAATGGAGAGATTCCTGTCCACGCAACTAGCAACATTCATAAAGAGATCAAACACATTCATCAAACAGGCACACTGGATTTTCTGTTTATCATCTCTGTAGGCATGCACCGATACTAGTATGGGTTTCGGGCCCAATACTGAAATCATGCACTCATAAAAACCAGTGTGTGAACACTTGTGTCCAGGCAAAGAAACACTGACCACAGAGAGTATAATGGGGATGAATTCAATCTGTTCATCACATAAGGCGATTCAAGTCTCTTCAGAAAATGTGGACTAAACTGGTCAAATCACATGGATTAGTTTTACGATCTCTTTATGAACCTTGAGCATCAGGAGTCGGTTGTGTAGCTGTCAATGGAGGGACAAAAAGCTCTTAGATTTCATTAAAATATCTTAATTTGAGTTCTGAAGATAAACAAAGGTCTTATGGGTTTAAAATTAATGAGAAAATGATCATAATAGACTGGATCTCAGACTGGTGTTATTCAGTACCTATAGTGTGTGCTTTACTGATCCTCCTGTAGAGCTTCAGTTAGAGTCAGTGATCGACTGAGATCAGACAGTGTTAGTGGTTCAGGAGGGGTCTAGACTGGATCTCAGACTGGTGTTATTCAGTACCTATAGTGTCTGCTTTACTGATCCTCCTGTAGAGCTTCAGTTAGAGTCAGTGACCGACTGAGATCAGACACAGTGTTAGTGATTCAGGAGGGGTCTAGACTGGATCTCAGACTGGTGTAATTCAGTACCTACAGTGTCTGCTTTACTGATCCTCCTGTAGAGCTTCAGTTAGAGTCAGTGATCGACTGAGATCAGACAGTGTTAGTGGTTCAGGAGGGGTCTAGAATGGATCTCAGACTGGTGTTATTCAGTACCTATAGTGTGTGCTTTACTGATCCTTCTGAGGAGCTTCAGTTAGAGTCAGTGATCGACTGAGATCAGACACAGTGTTAGTGGTTCAGGAGGGGTCTAGACTGGATCTCAGACTGGTGTAATTCAGTACCTACAGTGTCTGTTTACTGATCCTCCTGTAGAGCTTCAGTTAGAGTCAGTGATCGACTGAGATCAGACACAGTGTTAGTGGTTCAGGAGGAATCTAGACTGGATCTCAGACTGGTGTTATTCAGTACCTATAGTGTGTGCTTTACTGATCCTCCTGTAGAGCTTCAGTTAGAGTCAGTGATCGACTGAGATTAGACACAGTGTTAGTGGTTCAGGAGGGGTCTAGACTGGATCTCAGACTGGTGTTATTCAGTACCTATAGTGTGTGCTTTACTGATCCTCCTGAGGAGCTTCAGTTAGAGTCAGTGATCGACTGAGATCAGACACAGTGTTAGTGGTTCAGGAGGGGTCTAGACTGGATCTCAGACTGGTGTTATTCAGCACCTATAGTGTGTGCTTTACTGATCCTCCTGTAGGAGCTTTAGTTAGAGTCAGTGATCGACTGAGATTAGACACAGTGTTAGTGGTTCAGGAAGGGTCTAGACTGGATCTCAGACTGGTGTTATTCAGTACCTATAGTGTGTGCTTTACTGATCCTCCTGTGAGAGCTTCAGTTAGAGTCAGTGATCGACTGAGATAGACACAGTGTTAGTGGTTCAGGAGGGTCTAGACTGGATCTCAGACTGGTGTTATTCAGTACCTATAGTGTGTGCTTTACTGATCCTCCTGTAGAGCTTCAGTTAGAGTCAGTGATCGACTGGAGATCAGACACAGTTTTAGTGGTTCAGGAGGGGTCTAGACTGGATCTCAGACTGGTGTTATTCAGAACCTAGTGTGTGCTTTACTGATCCTCCTGTAGAGCTTCAGTTAGAGTCAGTGATCGAACGGAAATCAGACAGTGTTAGTGGTTCAAGAGGGGTCTAGACTGGATCTCAGACTGGTGTTATTCAGTACCTATAGTGTGTGCTTTACTGATCCTCCTGTAGAGCTTCAGTTAGAGTCAGTGATTGACTGAGATCAGACACAGTGTTAGTGGTTCAGGAGGGGTCTAGACTGGATCTCAGACTGGTGTTATTCAGAACCTATAGTGTGTGCTTTACTGATCCTCCTGTAGAGCTTCAGTTAGAGTCAGTGATCGAACGGAAATCAGACAGTGTTAGTGGTTCAGGAGGGGTCTAGACTGGATCTCAGACTGGTGTTATTCAGTACCTATAGTGTGTGCTTTGCTGATCCTCCTGAGGAGCTTCAGTTAGAGTCAGTGATTGACTGAGATCAGACACAGTGTTAGTGGTTCAGGAAGAGTCTAGACTGGATCTCAGACTGGTGTAATTCAGTACCTATAGTGTGTGCTTTACTGATCCTCCTGAGGAGCTTCAATTAGAGTCAGTGATCGACTGAGATCAGACACAGTGTTAGTGGTTCAGGAGGGGTCTAGACTGGATCTCACACTGGTGTTATTCAGTACCTATAGTGTGTGCTTTACTGATCCTCCTGAGGAGCTTTCAGTTAGAGTCAGTGATCGACTGAGATCAGACACAGTGTTAGTGGTTCAGGAGGGGTCTAGACTGGATCTCACACTGGTGTTATTCAGTACCTATAGTGTGTGCTTTACTGATCCTCCTGTAGGAGCTTCAGTTAGAGTCAGTGATCGACTGAGATCAGACACAGTGTTAGTGGTTCAGGAAGGAGTCTAGACTGGATCTCAGACTGGTGTAATTCAGTACCTATAGTGTGTGCTTTACTGATCCTCCTGTAGAGCTTCAGTTAGAGTCAGTGATCGACTGAGATCAGACACAGTGTTAGTGGTTCAGGAGGGGTCTAGACTGGATCTCAGACTGGTGTTATTCAGTACCTATAGTGTGTGCTTTACTGATCCTCCTGTAGAGCTTCAGTTAGAGTCAGTGATCGACTGAGATCAGACACAGTGTTAGTGGTTCAGGAGGGGTCTAGACTGGATCTCAGACTGGTGTTATTCAGTACCTATAGTGTGTGCTTTACTGATCCTCCTGTAGAGCTTCAGTTAGAGTCAGTGATCGACTGAGATCAGACACAGTGTTAGTGGTTCAGGAGGGGTCTAGACTGGATCTCAGACTGGTGTTATTCAGTACCTATAGTGTGTGCTTTACTGATCCTCCTGTAGAGCTTCAGTTAGAGTCAGTGATCGACTGAGATCAGACACAGTGTTAGTGGTTCAGGAGGGGTCTAGACTGGATCTCAGACTGGTGTTATTCAGTACCTATAGTGTGTGCTTTACTGATCCTCCTGTAAGAGCTTCAGTTAGAGTCAGTGATCGACTGAGATCAGACACAGTGTTAGTGGTTCAGGAGGAGATCTCAGACTGGATCTCAGACTGGTGTTATTCAGTACCTATAGTGTGTGCTTTCTGATCCTCCTGAGGAGCTTCAGTTAGTCAGTGTGTAACAGTTCTAAATATATGTGAATGTAGCTGCGAGCAGCGATCGCGGGCCCAAGCCGGTGGCACCGCAACCCCGGTGCCTAAAGGCACCGGGATGGCGGTACCGCCGGCTTTGGCCCTCCATCGCTGCTCGCAGCTACTATTTATATATATATATATATATATATATATATGACTAACTGAAGCCGGTGGCACCGCCACCTTGGTGCCTTTAGGGTTATTCGTACGACGTGCAAAAACGTAACCCCTGCTTTGGAATACATACTAGTATGTATTCCACAATTGGAATACATACTAACATACTAGTCAGAACTGAATAGTTGATATCTGAATGACAGATCACCATAGAAGTCAATGGAAAAAATGTGACTAGTAGTAACAAAAGAATAGTTACTAGTCACCATTGAAAATAAGTACTAGTGTCTAATGAATAAGTACTAGTATCTATTTAATAGGTACTAGTATCTAATGAATAAGTACTAGTAACTAATTAATAAGCATTGGTATGTAATGAATAAGGACTAGCATCTAATGAATAAGTACTAGTATCTAATAAATAAGGACTAGTGTCTAATGAATAAGTACTAGTATCTTTAAAAAGGTACTAGTACCTAAAGAATAAACACTAGTATCTAAAGAAAAGGCACTAGTATCTAAAGAATAAGCACTAGTAGCTAATGAATAAGTACTAGTACTTAATGGAATAGATACTAGTATCTAAAAAATAAGTACTAGTAGCATGAAAATAGAGACTAGTAGGTTAAAATGATTAAATGTTAAAACGGTTTGCCATACTCTATCTGTCGTTTCGACTAGTCACAATTACGTTACAGATATCTTAAATGATAATACAAACTATCCAAAATGTAATTACGACTAGAAAGACGTTGTTGATATCTACAATGTTAATTACGAATAGTCAAACTTAGCTTTTAAATGTTAAAAGGGCTTGCCATACAGAAGTGTAGGCTCAGAGAGACACTCAACATTTTCAAACCAAAATATCTGACTTTCTGTGGGTCCTAGCTCATGAGTGTAAATTAGAAAGTTGTCCGGCTTGAGGAGAATATATGAATATATGAAACGATGAGATCAACATGTGTACTGAGTTTCATATTATTACATGCAAGCGTGTTTGATTTATGGACCAAGTTTTTGGACCCCGTTCCAGGGGGCGCTGTCTAGCCCCCTTGCCACACCCGGGTACCATCTTCAGCCCGGCTCTGATGGCTGTGGGATCTGACCTGTGTGCAAAGTTTCAAGAGTTTTCAAACCCATTAAGGGCCCCAAAAGCCGCTAAGAGACTCAAAATCATCAAAAAAAAGGAATGTTAAAGTTTGATGCGTTGCTATGGCAACATTATCTTAGATATTGAATAATGCTTTCACAGCTCTTCATCTGGCGTGTGTTTACATTATACAGATGAAGTTTGAAGCAAATCGGGTAAAAGTAAGAGTGTGATTTCAAAGCATTTTGAAAGTGAAACACTTTCTGCTGCCAGTTGGTGGCGCTATATATTTGACTCACAATAGTCACATCCATGTGATCGGCCTCTTACAACGAACACACTGCTGAAGTTTCATCAAGATCAGTTAATGTATGCAGAAGTTTTAACACACTTCCTTTTTGATTTATTTACTTACTTTTTTGATTTATGGACCAAGTTAATTTAATTAATACACTAATTATATAAAACTATTGTCAATGCACTACAATTAAACAGGTTATATGCCTTTACTTTATAAAAAAATAAAAATAAAAACTTATTTAAAAAATACCAGGCTTAAGAAATGTATTTACTTTAGCAGGCCAGACACACAGTGAAATGATTAAGCCCCCTCCCCCTACACACACACACACACACACACACACACACACACACAGACACTGCAAAACACACACAATGTCAGAGACTCAAAGGCAAAGACAGGCCTAGGCTCAGAAAGAGCATGATCATATTCAAACTACAATATCTGACTTTCTGTGGGTTTGAGCTTATTATTGTTAATTAGAAAGTTGTTTGGCTTGAATAGAACAATATACACGGCAAGTTTTGTAACTGTCAGTAAAACTAACCAAGTTATAACACACTTTATGTGTCCTTTTTTAGTCAAAAAAATCCGCCACGGCCAAACCGTTCGAGATATCACAAATCCGTCCGGAATTTAGCATCCTCAATGTCTTGACTTCATGCACACCGAGTTTGGTGGTGATTGGTAACAGCATGGGTTGTAATTTGATGTTTTTCTAGGACATTTATTAAAAAAAAAAAACATAATTCCCGACTTCCGTTTGAACTGTCGTAAAACTTAGAGCACGAAAGTTGTTTGGCCTGATGTGATCTATGAGTGTACCGAGTTTCATATTAATCCATGCACGTGTGTTTGATTTATGGACAAATGTTCGAATCCCTAAAAGAATGCATCCTAAAAGAATGGTAAAGTTTGATGCGTCGCCACGGCAACAGTTTCAAAGATATCAAGAATCCATTCATAGGTCTTCATCTGCCGTGTATTTACATTATACAGATGAAGTTTGAAGCAAATCGGGTAAAAATAAGAGGGTGATTTCAAAGCATTTTGAAAGTGACACACTTCCTGCTGCCAGTTGGTGGCGCTATAACTTTGACTCACAATAGTCACATCCATGTGATCGTCCTCTTACAGCGAACGCACTGCTGAAGTTTCATCCAGATCAGTTAATGTATGCTGAAGTTATGACACACTTCCTGTTTCACGTTTCTCGCCATAGTTTCGTTTCCTCGCCACGGCCAAACCGTTCGAGATATCAAAAATCCCCACGCAAACTTTCATCCTCAATGTCTTGACTTCACGCTGACCGAGTTTCGTAGAATTTGGATCAGAGCTCTAGGAGGAGTATTTAAAAGTTCATTGCGTGTGTTTTACAAAAAAACCTCAATAGCCGACTTCCTGTTGGGCTGGGGTGAAAAGTAAGAACGCGAGGTATAGATGAAATTCTGCTATCGACATGTGTACCGAGTTTCATATTATTACATGCAAGTGTGTTTGAGTTATGGACCAGGTGTTCGGACCCCATTCCAGGGGGCGCTGACGAGCCGCCCTGCCACGCCCGGGTACCAGCTTCAGCCCGGCTCTGATGGCCGCGGGTTCTGACCCCGTGTGCAAAGTTTCAAGAGTTTTCGAGCATGTTAAGGGCCCCAAAAGTGCCCCGAATCAGTCGCTGGAAGAAAAAAAAAAATAAAAAAAAATAATAATAATCGGAAGGAAAACAATAGGGCTCTGCGCCCTTTCAGGGCTTGGGCCCTAATCAACTGTCACCTGTCTCTTATGGTGAATGAGAGTTGCAATTTTACTCCAGGCCATTAGAGGGCACTAGGGAGCCCTTATCTGTACACAAGAGTGTAAAAGGAAGAGGGAAGTGTGAGTTAGGTATACCTGTTAGCTGAGAGCACATGCTCTTTCCATGCTTGGAAAACCCTGTTGAGGAACATTTGTGTTCAACTGCTCAATGTGAGTTAATTTCATTTGTGTCTTTATTATTAACAAATGTATTGTGCAGAAGTATTTTGCTTACTGAACCTCATGTTATATTGTTTGTTTTATTTTGACCAGAGGGTTTTGGTATCTGCTTGATATTGAGGGTTCTCAACTTGTTCAAGCTCTTGTTGCTATCTTCAACGTGGAAGTGTATCTGGACTTCTGAACAAAAGACACTTTTTCTGTGGAATTAACCCTTGGCAAACAAACATGGACAATGTACTCCTAATATCTTAAACACCTACAATGGTGATGGACCATGGACAAATGGGGTAACTCTGGACATTGAGTTGGTGCACATTTATGAGGTTTTCCTTCGGTGTATGGTGATAAAATATGTACTTGACCTAAGTGGAATATAATTGTTGGCAAAATGGTGATTGATCCCTCCTCATTTATTTATGTGACCTTTGACCTTAGTGTTACAAGTGATCGACTGAGAATCAGACACAGTGTTAGTGGTTCAGGAGGGGTCTAGACTGGATCTCAGACTGGTGTTATTCAGTACCTATAGTGTGTGCTTTACTGATCCTCCTGTAGAGCTTCAGTTAGTCAGTGATCGACTGAGTCAGACACAGTGTTAGTGGTTCAGGAGGGGTCTAGACTGGATCTCAGACTGGTGTTATTCAGTACCTACAGTGTGTGCTTTCTGATCCTCCTGTAGAGCTTCAGTTAGAGTCAGTGATCGACTGAGATCAGACACAGTGTTAGTGGTTCAGGAGGGGTCTAGACTGGATCTCAGACTGGTGTTATTCAGTACCTATAGTGTGTGCTTTACTGATCCTCCTGTAGGAGCTTCAGTTAGAGTCAGTGATCGACTGAGATCAGACACAGTGTTAGTGGTTCAGGAGGGGTCTAGACTGGATCTCAGACTGGTGTTATTCAGTACCTATAGTGTGTGCTTTACTGATCCTCCTGTAGAGCTTCAGTTAGAGTCAGTGATCGACTGAGATCAGACACAGTGTTAGTGGTTCAGGAGGGGTCTAGACTGGATCTCAGACTGGTGTTATTCAGTACCTATAGTGTGTGCTTTACTGATCCTCCTGTAGAGCTTCAGTTAGAGTCAGTGATCGACTGAGATCAGACACAGTGTTAGTGGTTCAGGAGGGGTCTAGACTGGATCTCAGACTGGTGTTATTCAGTACCTATAGTGTGTGCTTTACTGATCCTCCTGTAGAGCTTCAGTTAGAGTCAGTGATCGACTGAGATCAGACACAGTGTTAGTGGTTCAGGAGGGGTCTAGACTGGATCTCAGACTGGTGTTATTCAGTACCTATAGTGTGTGCTTTACTGATCCTCCTGTAGAGCTTCAGTTAGAGTCAGTGATCGACTGAGATTAGACACAGTGTTAGTGGTTCAGGAGGGGTCTAGACTGGATCTCAGACTGGTGTTATTCAGTACCTATAGTGTGTGCTTTACTGATCCTCCTGTAGAGCTTCAGTTAGAGTCAGTGATCGACTGAGATCAGACACAGTGTTAGTGGTTCAGGAGGGGTCTAGACTGGATCTCAGACTGGTGTTATTCAGTACCTATAGTGTGTGCTTTACTGATCCTCCTGTAGAGCTTCAGTTAGAGTCAGTGATCGACTGAGATCAGACACAGTGTTAGTGGTTCAGGAGGGGTCTAGACTGGATCTCAGACTGGTGTTATTCAGTACCTATAGTGTGTGCTTTACTGATCCTCCTGTAGAGCTTCAGTTAGAGTCAGTGATCGAACGGAGATCAGACACAGTGTTAGTGGTTCAGGAGGGGTCTAGACTGGATCTCAGACTGGTGTTATTCAGTACCTATAGTGTGTGCTTTACTGATCCTCCTGTAGAGCTTCAGTTAGAGTCAGTGATTGACTGAGATCAGACACAGTGTTAGTGGTTCAGGAGGGGTCTAGACTGGATCTCAGACTGGTGTTATTCAGTACCTATAGTGTGTGCTTTACTGATCCTCCTGTAGAGCTTCAGTTAGAGTCAGTGATCGACTGAGATCAGACACAGTGTTAGTGGTTCAGGAGGGGTCTAGACTGGATCTCAGACTGGTGTTATTCAGTACCTATAGTGTGTGCTTTACTGATCCTCCTGTAGAGCTTCAGTTAGAGTCAGTGATCGACTGAGATCAGACACAGTGTTAGTGGTTCAGGAGGGGTCTAGACTGGATCTCAGACTGGTGTTATTCAGTACCTATAGTGTGTGCTTTACTGATCCTCCTGTAGAGCTTCAGTTAGAGTCAGTGATCGACTGAGATCAGACACAGTGTTAGTGGTTCAGGAGGGGTCTAGACTGGATCTCAGACTGGTGTTATTCAGTACCTATAGTGTGTGCTTTACTGATCCTCCTGTAGAGCTTCAGTTAGAGTCAGTGATCGACTGAGATCAGACACAGTGTTAGTGGTTCAGGAGGGGTCTAGACTGGATCTCAGACTGGTGTTATTCAGTACCTATAGTGTGTGCTTTACTGATCCTCCTGTAGAGCTTCAGTTAGAGTCAGTGATCGACTGAGATCAGACACAGTGTTAGTGGTTCAGGAGGGGTCTAGACTGGATCTCAGACTGGTGTTATTCAGTACCTATAGTGTGTGCTTTACTGATCCTCCTGTAGAGCTTCAGTTAGAGTCAGTGATCGACTGAGATCAGACACAGTGTTAGTGGTTCAGGAGGGGTCTAGACTGGATCTCAGACTGGTGTTATTCAGTACCTATAGTGTGTGCTTTACTGATCCTCCTGTAGAGCTTCAGTTAGAGTCAGTGATCGACTGAGATCAGACACAGTGTTAGTGGTTCAGGAGGGGTCTAGACTGGATCTCAGACTGGTGTTATTCAGTACCTATAGTGTGTGCTTTACTGATCCTCCTGTAGAGCTTCAGTTAGAGTCAGTGATCGACTGAGATCAGACACAGTGTTAGTGGTTCAGGAGGGGTCTAGACTGGATCTCAGACTGGTGTTATTCAGTACCTATAGTGTGTGCTTTTCTGATCCTCCTGTAGAGCTTCAGTTAGAGTCAGTGATCGACTAAAATCAGACACAGTGTTAGTGGTTCAGGAGGGGTCTAGACTGGATCTCAGACTGGTGTTATTCAGTACCTATAGTGTGTGCTTTACTGATCCTCCTGAGGAGCTTCAGTTAGTCAGTGTGTAACAAGTTCTAATAAACTGCCACCTGTCTCTTATGGTGAATGAGAGTTGCAATTTTACTCCAGGCCATTAGAGGGCACTAGGGAGCCCTTATCTGTACACAAGAGTGTAAAAGGAAGAGGGAAGTGTGAGTTAGGTATACCTGTTAGCTGAGAGCACATGCTCTTTCCATGCTTGGAAAACCCTGTTGAGGAACATTTGTGTTCAACTGCTCAATGTGAGTTAATTTCATTTGTGTCTTTATTATTAACAAATGTATTGTGCAGAAGTATTTTGCTTACTGAACCTCATGTTATATTGTTTGTTTTATTTTGACCAGAGGGTTTTGGTATCTGCTTGATATTGAGGGTTCTCAACTTGTTCAAGCTCTTGTTGCTATCTTCAACGTGGAAGTGTATCTGGACTTCTGAACAAAAGACACTTTTTCTGTGGAATTAACCCTTGGCAAACAAACATGGACAATGTACTCCTAATATCTTAAACACCTACAATGGTGATGGACCATGGACAAATGGGGTAACTCTGGACATTGAGTTGGTGCACATTTATGAGGTTTTCCTCGGTGTATGGTGATAAAATATGTACTTGACCTAAGTGGAATATAATTGTTGGCAAAATGGTGATTGATCCCTCCTCATTTATTTATGTGACCTTTGACCTTAGTGTTACAAGTGATCGACTGAGATCAGACACAGTGTTAGTGGTTCAGGAGGGGTCTAGACTGGATCTCAGACTGGTGTTATTCAGTACCTATAGTGTGTGCTTTACTGATCCTCCTGTAGAGCTTCAGTTAGTCAGTGATCGACTGAGATCAGACACAGTGTTAGTGGTTCAGGAGGGGTCTAGACTGGATCTCAGACTGGTGTTATTCAGTACCTACAGTGTGTGCTTTACTGATCCTCCTGTAGAGCTTCAGTTAGAGTCAGTGATCGACTGAGATCAGACACAGTGTTAGTGGTTCAGGAGGGGTCTAGACTGGATCTCAGACTGGTGTTATTCAGTACCTATAGTGTGTGCTTTACTGATCCTCCTGTAGAGCTTCAGTTAGAGTCAGTGATCGACTGAGATCAGACACAGTGTTAGTGGTTCAGGAGGGGTCTAGACTGGATCTCAGACTGGTGTTATTCAGTACCTATAGTGTGTGCTTTACTGATCCTCCTGAGGAGCTTCAGTTAGAGTCAGTGATCGACTGAGATCAGACACAGTGTTAGTGGTTCAGGAGGGTTCTAGACTGGATCTCAGCACTGGTGTTATTCAGTACCTATAGTGTGTGCTTTACTGATCCTCCTGTAGAGCTTCAGTTAGTCAGTGATCGACTGAGATCAGACACAGTGTTAGTGGTTCAGGAGGGGTCTAGACTGGATCTCAGACTGGTGTTATTCAGTACCTATAGTTAGAGCTGCAACAACGAATCGATTAAAGTCGATTTAAAATCGATTTCTAAAAGAGTTGGCAACGGATTACATTATCGGATTCGTTGCGTCGCACGACACGGAAATGTTTGAATATAAAAAAAAAGTTTGAGTTCAGCGCGGAGCACTCTCGGTCTCTCTCACGCACTGTCGCTCAATCGCGGAGTTCACATTTGTCAAACGAGAGAGACCGAGTGTGTCCGTGATGATCGCGACGCGAGAGAGAGACCGAGTGTGTCCGAGATCGCTCACCTGGGAGCGAGAGCCGAGTGTGTCCGTGATCACGGAGAGAGAGAGACCGAATGTGTCCGAGATCGCTCACGCGGGAGCGAGAGAGAGACCGAGTGTCGTGATCACGAGAGAGAGACCGAATGTGTCCGAGTCTCCGAGATCGCTCACGCGGGAGCTGTTTTTATAATAGATAATAACCATTATAAACTAATGTAAAAGTCTGCTCTGCTCATCCATTACGAGTTGCCGTTGCAATCAGTGCAGCACGAATCACAGTTCACTGATCGCGTGACGATGGCGGAGTATTCGTTGCGCAACATAGACTATAACGTCTGATAAATGCCTTATCTTGTATAATGCACGCTCAGCACCACTGCTCCCTATACACAGAGTACGCGCGATCACCAATTGGAAAGTAAAACGGCGCCGCGCTGTCATAAAAAAGCTTAACACAGCCATGTCATAAAAAACGTCTCAGTGCGTCTTGCGCACCCAACTTGTCGGACACGCCTAGGATGTTACTCCGTGTCAGCGCGCGCTGTGATCTGGTGCACAGATCTCAATCCCCTCCTGTACTCGGCCTCCGAACTGAAGCACCACTAACTCCCCCTCCGTTTCCCCAAAAGCCTGTCGGTTTCCCTCATAAGCTGATATTAGAGTATTTAAACATTCTCTATGGTATTTATTTTAAATGACACACTTGTCTCTTTCTCTCTCTTACAGTTGGCTAGTTATAAACTCTTTAGACTTTTAATGATTAGTGCTTTATTTTTAAAGTTTGTGGGAAAGAATTGTGTAAAAAATCCCTCATTTTGGGATGAAATCGGTGAAATCTCCCTTATTTTCAATGTTCAATGTTGACAGCTATGCTTCTAATATTGACAGTACTGTAATGTCTTAAGGACAACAGATGAGGGAGGCTTTGTTTCTGAACTTATAATC
Organism: Hybognathus amarus; assembly: GCA_030378365.1. Lineage (NCBI taxonomy): Eukaryota > Metazoa > Chordata > Actinopteri > Cypriniformes > Leuciscidae > Hybognathus > Hybognathus amarus. Next base: position 57,264 of record JAQIUQ010001310.1, on the reverse strand, counting down.
GGAACAAAAAGAAAAAAAATAGAGACAAACACACCAGCCTCGTTTCTCTCTCGAAATCGCGGTATTAACCCTGTAACTGCCGGTGCAAAATAAAACAGCAATTTTAAAACAATTATAAAGAGTCTGTGTGCTAACTTTGATTATGGTTGCACTTGCACTTATTGTTTGCACTTCAGACATCAGTGAGTTCAGTTAGGAGGTCACACACAGCCTCAATCAGAAGTTCTGGAAGCTCTTAAATGTACTGTAAGGTCTGAAGAGACTTGTGTGAAATCAAACAGGAGAAAAGCCAGTCAATAAAAACCTTTTACAGTGCTTGTATATTGTTTTCTTTCAATGCATTTGATAATTCATACTCAAAGTAGACCTGAAATGACATGCATTAGTGCATTATTAGTTAAAGGGTACCTATTATGGAGCTTTGAAAATTGCCCTTCATGTAGTGTGTTACATAGGTCTAAGTGAACGAAAACATCCTGCAAAGTTTTAAAAATGAAAGTTCACCGTATACAAAGTTATTGTCTCTTAAAAGTAAGAGTCGACTCTGAGTCTCTGATATGTAATCGTTCAACGAACGATGCTTTTCCTTTGTCTAGTTGATGTCAACTTGACAAGTTATTTGAATAAGAAACGCCCACTTATTGCGCTCTGAGATGCCAGGGAAAACCGGAAAACAATCATGTCGACGAGACGCTGTGTTTTGAAGTGCGATGCAAAAGCGAACTTTTTTCATCTGCCAGGAGAGGAGCATTTGAAGACTAAGTGGCTACAGTTCATATATACAAGTATACATAGTTCCCAAATGACGTCACGACATACGGGCATTTGCTGACCCCGGCGCTATTGCTGCGGGCAAAACATTAGAAGAAACAATACGAGTTGAACGAGGGTCAATGGATGATAAAATCGTGCCGGAGGTTCAGTTAAATCGGGATTTACACTACACCCGTCATTTGACTCCATGGATGTGAGAAGACTAAGCTTTTGTCGAACACGACGGAGATTATGGCTGGGGAGGATAAACAGGAAAGAAACTCACTCAAAACACGCAAGAATTTGTTCGACAAAAGCACAATGTTGTGTTTTATTGCGAGTGTAAGTTAACACATTGCAGTTTGAATAATGTCCTGTATGAAAAAATGACGAGGTATTAAAAGCATACAAAACAACATTGTTTCCACTGTTTGATCTCGCATTGTAGCATTGCGATCTCAGATTATGTCCCTAAAGAACCCGCATATAATGTAGTTCCGCATTACATTAATTAAATTGCATGCGAGTTATTTATTTTTATATTCATGCACCAAACCATGACGCCCGCAAGTACATGCATATCACAGAAAGCACCGGTGACTGTTTTAAGGGGAACATGAATTAAGTTGTGCAGGCTATGGCTTTTTAATAGACAGATTAGCATCATGATGCTTCTTCGCTATGATAAGTTATTTTTCCATTGATTGCACTTGAGCAAACGTCACCGAACCAACCCACGGCAAGCAGATCGTACGCCTCCAGTGATTTCCAGACTCGGAATTGCTCACAATGTGTAAAAACTCCTCACCAATACCAGATAATGGTAACTTACACATGAAAATGCTGTATCTGAGGCAAAGCTGCATAATCATTGCTCAGTGCTTCCTTCGTTACTGCATACGGATCCACGCCATTTATGAATGAAATTTTCGCATTGTACCTCTCTCTTGTCTTGTTTTTTAATAGTCTCTTTATAATCTATTTCACTTTGTCTTTTCATGATTTGCATAATAACATAAACAGAAATAAATATTTGTTTGTAAAACGACATTCTCTGATAAAACTTTGTAAAAACCTATGGTAAACACAGCGGCTTTGCCCTCAAAGATGGCAAGATCTCCGGGAGGTCACGTGACATTAATTCGCCTGTGGGAACTATGTATAAACTAATAAACCATAACCCATTTAAGGTGATGGGCGTTCTGTTTCGATATTCTCTGCACAGAGAATACCAATCACAACTTGGCTAGGTCATCTGACCAATACGCAGATTAGCGTCACGCAAAGGCGGGTTTTGGAAAAGGACTCGCTAAACGATTCATATGGGAGTCGGTGAGCAAATCAGGTAAAATAAATGCATATTATAAGACAACAAAAGGGTTTTTTGTCATTGCATGCTTGTAAAACTGTTGTTAGGGACTCCCAGAACAATATTAGGAACATTTTAAATGCCATAATAGGTACCCTTTAAAAGTTAGCAAAATGCACCTGCATACTATTTTTCCAGTCATGAATTTTGTCATTGAGGATTTCTGAAAAATTGTGCAAAATTTTTAACTAACAGTGTTAGTGGTTCAGGAGGAGTCTAGACTGGATCTCAGACTGGTGTTATTCAGTACCTATAGTGTCTGCTTTACTGATCCTCCTGTAGAGCTTCAGTTAGAGTCAGTGATCGACTGAGATCAGACAGTGTTAGTGGTTCAGGAGGAGTCTAGACTGGATCTCAGACTGGTGTTATTCAGTACCTACAGTGTCTACTTTACTGATCCTCCTGTAGAGCTTCAGTTAGAGTCAGTGATCGACTGAGATCAGACAGTGTTAGTGGTTCAGGAGGAGTCTAGACTGGATCTCAGACTGGTGTTATTCAGTACCTACAGTGTCTGCTTTACTGATCCTCCTGTAGAGCTTCAGTTAGAGTCAGTGATCGACTGAGATCAGACACAGTGTTAGTGGTTCAGGAGGAGTCTAGACTGGATCTCAGACTGGTGTTATTCAGTACCTATAGTGTGTGCTTTACTGATCCTCCTGAGGAGCTTCAGTTAGAGTCAGTGATCGACTGAGATCAGACACAGTGTTAGTGGTTCAGGAGGGGTCTAGACTGGATCTCAGACTGGTGTTAATTCAGTACCTATAGTGTGTGCTTTACTGATCCTCCTGTAGAGCTTCAGTTAGAGTCAGTGATCGACTGAGATCAGACACAGTGTTAGTGGTTCAGGAGGGGTCTAGACTGGATCTCAGACTGGTGTTATTCAGTACCTATAGTGTCTGCTTTACTGATCCTCCTGTAGAGCTTCAGTTAGAGTCAGTGATCGACTGAGATCAGACACAGTGTTAGTGGTTCAGGAGGAGTCTAGACTGGATCTCAGACTGGTGTTATTCAGTACCTACAGTGTCTGCTTTACTGATCCTCCTGTAGAGCTTCAGTTAGAGTCAGTGATCGACTGAGATCAGACACAGTGTTAGTGGTTCAGGAGGAGTCTAGACTGGATCTCAGACTGGTGTTATTCAGTACCTATAGTGTGTGCTTTACTGATCCTCCTGTAGAGCTTCAGTTAGAGTCAGTGATCGACTGAGATCAGACACAGTGTTAGTGGTTCAGGAGGAGTCTAGACTGGATCTCAGACTGGTGTTATTCAGTACCTACAGTGTCTGCTTTACTGATCCTCCTGTAGAGCTTCAGTTAGAGTCAGTGATCGACTGAGATCAGACACAGTGTTAGTGGTTCAGGAGGAGTCTAGACTGGATCTCAGACTGGTGTTATTCAGTACCTATAGTGTGTGCTTTACTGATCCTCCTGAGGAGCTTCAGTTAGAGTCAGTGATCGACTGAGATCAGACACAGTGTTAGTGGTTCAGGAGGGGTCTAGACTGGATCTCAGACTGGTGTTATTCAGTACCTATAGTGTGTGCTTTACTGATCCTCCTGTAGAGCTTCAGTTAGAGTCAGTGATCGACTGAGATCAGACACAGTGTTAGTGGTTCAGGAGGAGTCTAGACTGGATCTCAGACTGGTGTTATTCAGTACCTACAGTGTCTGCTTTACTGATCCTCCTGTAGAGCTTCAGTTAGAGTCAGTGATCGACTGAGATCAGACACAGTGTTAGTGGTTCAGGAGGAGTCTAGACTGGATCTCAGACTGGTGTTATTCAGTACCTATAGTGTGTGCTTTACTGATCCTCCTGTAGAGCTTCAGTTAGAGTCAGTGATCGACTGAGATCAGACACAGTGTTAGTGGTTCAGGAGGAGTCTAGACTGGATCTCAGACTGGTGTTATTCAGTACCTATAGTGTGTGCTTTACTGATCCTCCTGAGGAGCTTCAGTTAGAGTCAGTGATCGACTGAGATCAGACACAGTGTTAGTGGTTCAGGAGGGGTCTAGACTTGGATCTCAGACTGGTGTAATTCAGTACCTATAGTGTGTGCTTTACTGATCCTCCTGTAGAGCTTCAGTTAGAGTCAGTGATCGACTGAGATCAGACACAGTGTTAGTGGTTCAGGAGGAGTCTAGACTGGATCTCAGACTGGTGTTATTCAGTACCTACAGTGTCTGCTTTACTGATCCTCCTGTAGAGCTTCAGTTAGAGTCAGTGATCGACTGAGATCAGACACAGTGTTAGTGGTTCAGGAGGAGTCTAGACTGGATCTCAGACTGGTGTTATTCAGTACCTATAGTGTGTGCTTTACTGATCCTCCTGTAGAGCTTCAGTTAGAGTCAGTGATCGACTGAGATCAGACACAGTGTTAGTGGTTCAGGAGGGGTCTAGACTGGATCTCAGACTGGTGTTATTCAGTACCTATAGTGTGTGCTTTACTGATCCTCCTGTAGAGCTTCAGTTAGAGTCAGTGATCGACTGAGATCAGACACAGTGTTAGTGGTTCAGGAGGAGTCTAGACTGGATCTCAGACTGGTGTTATTCAGTACCTATAGTGTGTGCTTTACTGATCCTCCTGTAGAGCTTCAGTTAGAGTCAGTGATCGACTGAGATCAGACACAGTGTTAGTGGTTCAGGAGGGGTCTAGACTGGATCTCAGACTGGTGTTATTCAGTACCTATAGTGTGTGCTTTACTGATCCTCCTGTAGAGCTTCAGTTAGAGTCAGTGATCGACTGAGATCAGACACAGTGTTAGTGGTTCAGGAGGGGTCTAGACTGGATCTCAGACTGGTGTTATTCAGTACCTATAGTGTGTGCTTTACTGATCCTCCTGTAGAGCTTCAGTTAGAGTCAGTGATCGACTGAGATCAGACACAGTGTTAGTGGTTCAGGAGGGGTCTAGACTGGATCTCAGACTGGTGTTATTCAGTACCTATAGTGTGTGCTTTACTGATCCTCCTGTAGAGCTTCAGTTAGAGTCAGTGATCGACTGAGATCAGACACAGTGTTAGTGGTTCAGGAGGAGTCTAGACTGGATCTCAGACTGGTGTTATTCAGTACCTATAGTGTGTGCTTTACTGATCCTCCTGTAGAGCTTCAGTTAGAGTCAGTGATCGACTGAGATCAGACACAGTGTTAGTGGTTCAGGAGGAGTCTAGACTGGATCTCAGACTGGTGTTATTCAGTACCTATAGTGTGTGCTTTACTGATCCTCCTGTAGAGCTTCAGTTAGAGTCAGTGATCGACTGAGATCAGACACAGTGTTAGTGGTTCAGGAGGGGTCTAGACTGGATCTCAGACTGGTGTTATTCAGTACCTATAGTGTCTGCTTTGCTGAACCTCCTGGTGACGATGTTGTCCATGTTGCCGTCTTCACACAGCTTGAGCTCGGTGAGGTAGACTTCCACCTTACAGTGTTTGACGAACATGCCCTGCTCCACCACCTGAGTAACAAACACACAAACACACACCATCAACAGAAACAATAGCCATCGTCACATCAAAGATTTCGGCTGCACTGCTAATCTGACCAGATTGATCTCAATAATGACTCTGTCGTCTTCTATAGAGCTGCTCTACAGCTGAACTGATGAAGTTTGCATCATTGATGCTGTTAGTTCCCTGATCATCACTGTGAAGCTGCTTTGAAATGACTTGTACTGAATAAATCCCTGTAGAAATAAAGCTGACTTGAGCGCTGAAATAAGCGCTGCTTCTCACACGGCGTTCTTCCTCAGAAATGATGTTTCTGTCTCAGTTTTGCAGCACAAAAATCTAAACCTTCTTAAATCAAGATACATTTACTGGAGAATCAAAATGACTGATAAATGTATGAAAATGAAGTGAGAGAACATATATCTACCAATGAGTTCAGAAGAATCAACTTGATTCAAAGAGAAAATCTCCCCCATTGGCAGATATATGATCTTGTTTTGAGCACAAACTCACAACTCACTTGTGTCATTTTGCTTCTCCAGTAAACAGATCTTGATTTAAGAAAGTTTAGCTATGTGTGCTGGTATACCAAGACAGAAAGACTGAGGAAGAAGATGAGAAAGAGCGATAAATCCGAGGTTTTCCTCAGTGTGTTGGTAGAGGCGACGGGAGAAAGCTTATTTTAGCAGCAGCTGAAGCACAACAGCTGAAGGATTCCAGACTATTTATTCAGTTGGGCCTGAAGCGCAGCAGGAAAACCCCATGCTCTCTATCAGGACGCCCGTTCCTTCCTTCACCCGGATTCCTCCCTCTCTGCCCTCGCCCGGCCGTCTCCAGACCCACGCGAAACTCTTCCCCAAAGCCCAGAGAGAGAGGTGTCCAAACCTGCTGCATGCTGGAGTCCATGCTTCTGTGCGGCGGTGGTCATGCGCTGCTCCGGTCAGCACAGAAATAACTCAGAGCCACCCGACACCCCTCATGTAGAGGGGGGGGCACCATCAACACCGCCTGATCTGAGTCCAGCCCAGTCACTGCTGCTCTCTTCAGTAGACCTGGCCACTGACACACACTACATTCACCACCACGTGATTCCACATCTCCTCATCTTTAGATCTGAGCACATGGTCTTCAGCGCACATAGAGAGCGTCCAAATCCACTTTAAATGGTTGGCCCTCCTGACGCATGATCTAAAAGGGTTGTCCCTATTACCTTAAAGGTACAATATGCAAGATGGTTTTGCCACCAGGGGTCGCTAATCTCTTACAATAACAAAGGCGTATATTGATGACGTATAGTCCGCATTAAGCTGAATTATGGATCTTGTCGTCAAGCTGATGGATCTTTTATGGATGAGTGAATACACTGATGTTTTTATCATGACTGTGGTGTGAAGCAGTGTTGAATGTTAGTTCAGTTGTGTGTCGGCTGTAGGAGACTAAACTCGATCAACATTAGAGAATAACATACAGATTAGGGCTGCACGATATTGGTAAAAAATGGCATTGCGATATTTTATATTTCCGCGATATATATTGTGATATTAGAACAATTGCCCCAGATGATTTGAATAGCTCTATTTGGAGAATAAATCATTGAACGACTGGGGTGGTTTTGTTATGGAGTATATCCGCATAGAAACTAATATTAATTAATTGAATGTTGTTTACTAATGTCATTAACAGGTTATGTTAACAGGATGCTGCACATTAGTGGTGGTTGAGGAGATTCCCCTTCCCCCTATATAAAGCACTTTGAGTGCAGAGAAAAGCACTATATAAATGTAATGAATTATTATTATTATTATTAATGTAGTTAACTAGACTTTAATAAATGGAACCTTATTGAAAATTTATGTCTCTTGAGTTCAGTGTTGAATAGATCAGTTGTTTTAACCATTCATTAAAGTGAATCGGTTCAAATGAGTCATTAGTTCGCGAATCGGACGTTTCATTAACGGACCACGCCATACCCGCTGTGTGATTATCCAGGCAGGTTAGGACATCGCACAAGATTTGTGTCAACACAGAAAACATTTCATCACTGGATCGCTTTTTTTTTAATTAAAAGTGTGGTTTATGTAATGTCATCTGAATGTGTGGAACAGCAATTCACAACCAGTGGTAGTTCAGAAAAAAGGTCTTCCGACCTTTTACCGTCATGTATTCTCAAAGATATTCAGTCAACTCAATTCATTGATATGCTCGAGCACGGAGAGCAGAGAGTTTGAAGACGGTGAGGTGCACGCGCGACCGGGACTTTCTCTCTCAGTTAAACGAGCGCAGAAGTCACTCATCGTCATCTACATCATTCACCGGTCAAGTTTGGCGGGACAAAAATGCGCTTTAGTAAGGCTGACAGAAAACAGAGCGCAAGTTCCAGTCTTCTTGCGCTTGATGTTTAAACTGACAGGACTTGCAAATTGATAAACTCTCACTATGATGGACGGTTAAACTTTGCATTTAATCCGCGAATCACAAGCGTTACGGGCCGGGGAGCTGCTGGCACGCAGCCTACTGATCACGAATCACGGATTAACGATCCCTAGTGACATCGCACATTCTTGCGATGTGACTATCGTGGATGCGCACATCGCGATATCGATGTTAAAGTGATACATCGTGCAGCCCTAATACAGATCATATTCTGACTTTTCATCATGTTGAACTATATAACATTGATTAGTTTTATATACATTGATAAGCTCACCTGTTTGCTGAAGTAACATGCAACACTCGCGTCTCTGTCAAGTGGAAGTTAGTCGCGGACGCTGAGCTCTCGGGAACTCGAAAGATGTTGATCTTCATTTTAGTCCTCTTTTTGTCTCAAAGTCTGCTTGCCATGGTCCATAATGTTTGAACAAAACCCTGCTAGGGACGCTGCTGAGCACGCATAACCGACCCAGCTGTCCACATCTGTCGCCATGGTTACTATGGCAGTACGAGGTCAAACCTGGCGGAAACCGGGGTAACGTGGATATGACGTCATTGACTGGCGACTCCTCACCCCGCTCACACGCCCCGTTTCCTTGGTTAAAAATCACAATTTTCTCACGATTCACAAATAGTTGGAAACATTTGTGATATTGCAAGTAATCAACTAAACAAAATATATAACATTGGCCTAGCACTGGTTTTTGGATATTTTACTGCAAAAATCCTGCATATTGTACCTTTAATGAGTAATGGGTGTTTTGGGTGTAACGTGAATAAAAACAATCAGAGTCTCATCTCCCATTCCCTTTAGAAGCCAGTTGCACTCGGGGACAAGCCGGATTCACCATATCTTTGTGTACACAATAATAGTCTTTTACATTTGTAATCCTTTTATTAAAAATGTTTTGGCATGTTTGTGTGCTGCTGTGCGTCCATGTTTGTAATAAGCAAGAGCGTACGTGCGTTGTGGAACCGCCTATAGGTACACATTGCTAACACCTTATTTAAATAAAACAATAAATGAAAAATACTGCGCCATTGACTTTAGTCCAGGTGTCAGTTGGTCAATGGCTCTCTGCCTATTTCAGTCGCCTCAAAATAGCAACGTGCCAACAATGCACCTGAACACCTTGTTCTCAGACCAGCAGCCCATGGGCACAAATGCATTTGCTATTTAAACAACATGGCGTAGGACGTGTTAAAGAAACTGCGTTGGGCTCAAACTAGCAAAACCTGCCGCTGCGTTGCACCGAGTGTATGATAGGGCCCTATACTGCCAAAGTTTTAGGACGTCTGCCATTGCATCCACTTTAACTTGAATGAAATTCCAGTCTTTATCCGTAGGGTTTATATGGAGTTGTCCACCCTTTACAGCTATAACAGCTCCAACTCTTCTGGGAAGGATTTCCACAAGGTTCAGGAGTGTGTTTAAAGGAATTCTTATAGCTTTCTTGTAGAAGTGCATTAGTGAGGTCCGGCACAGATGTTGGACGAGAAGCTCTCAGTCTCTGCTGTTACTCATCCTAAAGCTGTTCTATCGGGTCAAGCTCAGGACTCTGTGCAGTCAGTCCAGTTCCTCCACACCAAACTCCTCATCCATGTGTTTATGGACCTGCTTTGGCACTGGAGTGCAGTCATGCTGGAACAGGAACATCACCAAACTCTTCCCAAGGTTGGGAGCATAAAATTGTTCAAAATGTCTTGGTCTGATGAAGAGTTCCTTTCACCGGAACTGAGGGGAGAAGCCCTGAAAACAACCCCACACCATAACCCCCCCCTCCACCAAACAACCCCACACCATAACCCCACCTTCACCAAACAACCCCACACCATAACCCCCCTCCACCAAACAACCCCACACCATAACCCCCCCTCCACCAAACAACCCCACACCATAACCCCCCTCCACCAAACAACCCCGCACCATAACCCCCCCTCCACCAAACAACCCCACACCATAACCCCCCCTCCACCAAACAACCCCACACCATAACCCCCCCTCCACCAAACAACCCCACACCATAACCCCCCCTCCACCAAACAACCCCACACCATAACCCCACCCCTCCACCAAACAACCCTACACCATAACCCCCCTCCACCAAACAACCCCGCACCATAACCCCACCTTCACCAAACAACCACGCACCATAACCCCCCCTCCACCAAACAACCCCACACCATAACCCCCCTCCACCAAACAACCCCACACCATAACCCCCCTCCACCAAACAACCCCACACCATAACCCCCCTCCACCAAACAACCCCACACCATAACCCCCCTCCACCAAACAACCCCACACCATAACCCCCCCTCCACCAAACAACCCCACACCATAACCCCCCCTCCACCAAACAACCCCACACCATAACCCCCCCCTCCACCAAACAACCCCACACCATAACCCCCCCTCCACCAAACAACCCCACACCATAACCCCCCTCCACCAAACAACCCCACACCATAACCCCCCCTCCACCAAACAACCCCACACCATAACCCCCCCTCCACCAAACAACCCCACACCATAACCCCCCCTCCACCAAACAACCCCACACCATAACCCCCCTCCACCAAACAACCCCACACCATAACCCCCCCTCCACCAAACAACCCCACACCATAACCCCCCCTCCACCAAACAACCCCACACCATAACCCCCCCTCCACCAAACAACCCCACACCATAACCCCCCCTCCACCAAACAACCCCACACCATAACCCCCCCTCCACCAAACAACCCCACACCATAACCCCCCCTCCACCAAACAACCCCACACCATAACCCCCCCTCCACCAAACAACCCCACACCATAACCCCACCTTCACCAAACAACCCCACACCATAACCCCCCCTCCACCAAACAACCCCACACCATAACCCCACCTTCACCAAACAACCCCACACCATAACCCCACCTTCACCAAACAACCCCACACCATAACCCCCCCTCCACCAAACAACCCCACACCATAACCCCCCCTCCACCAAACAACCCCACACCATAACCCCCCTCCACCAAACAACCCCACACCATAACCCCACCTCCACCAAACAACCCCACACCATAACCCCACCTCCACCAAACAACCCCACACCATAACCCCACCTCCACCAAACAACCCCACACCATTACATCAATACAGTTACAATGCAGTCATCCAGGGAAGACATCTCTCCTGCTCCGGAGTCCAGTGACAGAGTCTCTGATGTGTGTGTGTGTGTGTGTTTGTGTCTCTGATGTGTGTGTACCTTGCGTGCGATGGGCTCCTGTCCCTCCATCAGGTCGTACCAGCTCACCAGGCGGCTCCAGCCGTCGGCCGGCAGCAGGATGTAGTCCAGCTCGTCGATCAGGTGCTCCCTGATGCCCAGTGCGTCCCCATCTGCAGATGGGAGAGAGCAGAAGCACTTTAGAGACCCCTATGACCTCTGACCCCTGTGACCCCTGATGCCCAGTGCGTCCCCATCTGCAGATGGGACAGAGCAGAAGCACTTTAGAGACCCCTATGACCTCTGACCCCTGTGACCCCTGATGCCCAGCGCGTCCCCATCTGCAGACGGGACAGAGCAGAAGCACTTTAGAGACCCCTATGACCTCTGACCCCTGATGCCCAGCGCGTCCCCATCTGCAGACGGGACAGAGCAGAAGCACTTTAGAGACCCCTATGACCTCTGACCCCTGTGACCCCTGATGCCCAGCGCGTCCCCATCTGCAGACGGGACAGAGCAGAAGCACTTTAGAGACCCCTATAATATTAAAGGGATAGTTCACTTTGAAATTAATTTTTGCTATGCCTTAACTTACCTCAACGATTGTTTTTACCACTTAGATGTGGCCGTTGTTACATGAGGTAAAACGATATAAATACTGTTTGTTTTCTCACAAAAACCGCTCGTTTTGTGTCTTAGGCCATCAATGTGTACTTACATTTACGGGTCATTAAATCATGTTTAATTTGGACTTCTCTGTACATGCTCTTTGAGGTGGTGACCATAGACCTGCATTATATGACTGACAGACAAGAACGCTTTGACCTAAAAATATCAAAATTGAAGATACTGTGGAAACAAAGACACCTAAATCTTGGATGCCCTTGAGGTAAGATAAAACATATCAAAAATTAATTTCAAAGTGAACTATCCCTTTAAGGAAATGTCATAAGCACATTTGGGAAGAAAACAACACACTTACATTAACGAAAACTCTTTTTTGACACTGACGCACACATCCACTGGTTCACTGCGCAACTGCGGCGCCGCAATGTTTTATTATTAAATGAACCTATAATAAACCTGTAAATAAACCTGTTTATAACTAATATTACACGTCATATTTCATATTATAAGGAGCTGTTAGTGTTTATGCTGCCTAAAGACACTTCAGAAGATAAAGCTCCGTCATTGTTCACAGCGAAATGAAGATCACACTTTATGATGCTAGTTTTAATATTTATTTATTTTTAAAATGTGTAAAAATCAAGGACATTTCTCTGGCATTTCTTAATTATTTCATTACCGAAGCTGTTGTATCAAACTGAACCGTGAGTTTTGTGAACCGTTACACCCCTACTGTGACCCCTGACCCCTGTGACCCGCACCTTTGAGCAGCCCGCGGTTGTCCACCGGTCCCGGATACACGCTCTGCTCGCCCATCTGGTACTTGTCCCAGCTGTCGAAGCCCACATACTTCTTCCACTGCTTGAACCAGTGACTGTCCACCAGGTACCTGTGGGAGACAGCGGAAGTGACGTCATCAGCTCTCCCTGCGCTGAGTGACAGAAACACGGTAACTGATGGATCATCTCGTGTGTATCTACTGGGTCACGTGATCTGTGTTGACAGCTCGTGTTGTTGCTGCTGTATGAGTGCGAGTGTGTGACGCGTTGACGCTGTCTGGCGCGATCATCAGCGCGTGTTGTGCGGCGCGTCTCACCAGGTGTCTGCTCTGCGCAGCGGCGTCTTCAGGAGCGTCGCGATCTCTCCTCTCTGCGTCTCCACATCCGCCGCGCCGCCTTCCGCCATCTTCGCTCGTGCACTGCACGCTGGGAGCCGCCGTCAGCGCGTCTGTGTGACGTCATGACGCACGCCTCTCATCGCGTCGTTAGGATCTTCTGTGTGTGTGTGTGTGTGTGTGTGTGTGTGTTTAATCAAATAAACACAGGTGAGCAGAAGAGACTTTTTTGAAAAACATAAATCTTACCGATCCAAAACTTTTGCTTGGTAGTGTATTCATATATATTTCTCTGAGAGCCCACAGGTACACACCGAACGTATAACTAAGGCTAACTTACAGGGATAGTTGAGTCAGAAAATTATAATTCTGTCTTTATTTCTTCTTTCTGAAATTGTTGTTTAGAGATACAGCATCACATGTTTGGCTTTGGCCACAGTCAATAATACCTTTCCCTTTCTTTGACATCACAATAGATAAGATGTTTTGTTTTATTATTTATTATGAATATTTGATTAATACGTGCAGCAGATGTGTTTGTTTGGTCTCTATAAAGTTTAATTGAAGAGTTGAATGAAGCAGGTAATAATCACGGACAGGTTAAAGAGCCGGAACTGAACCAGTGAGTATGAAGACCAGTCCATTCAATCCCATCATGCATCTGAATAACTGCAGGCCTGAATAAAGGCATCCATGCATTTGGCAAATCTCTCTGACTGAGATGAAGATCAGGAGCAGAACTGAACTCTCTTTACACCAGGAGAATCTTCATCTTTAAATACAAACACATCTGATCCTGAGGGACCTTCAACCCTTCAACCCGCTCTGAGCCTGAGCTGTGTATTTAAAAACGCTATAATACGTCGGAGAGAGAGTCTGAGAGTCTGGTCATCAGAAAGTATTAATGTTCAGCTCTACAGTTATATCTATCCTCCACCTTATTCTGCTCTGAACAATGAGCGCTGCCATGATGACGGCATGTCCGGTCTATGCTTTTCTGCCATGTGTTTTAGATTGTGTAAACAAATACTTCAACAGGAAGTAGAAAACCGTTTAGTCAGTTGAACCCGCTGTGAATCATGGGAAATAGAAAAAGGTGGATGACCCTACATGTGATCTCTGTGTGTAGGATTGTGTGTGAGTGTGTTTTGCTGAGCAACAGCTTCATCTACTGGTCATTCACGAGACTGTCATCATGACAGAGGAATATCAGTAAATCAGTTTCTGCTTCAGTGTGTTTGTTGTCCTGTAATGGTATGCTGGAGTTAAAAAAAAAACAACACATTTTTATGACATTACACTGTCTCTGTCCTCTTCTAGGTCTAAAACACTAATGACGTGTGTAATTGTGTTCAGTGGGTTCACCAGATCATCAAACTTTCACTGACATTGAGCTTACACACATTAACATGCAAAGCTAACACAATCCTAATGTGGTCACTTCACACAATTCACTAAATATTGAATTTCATATTTACTATGGTGATATATTTTCTATTCAAAACTTAAATGATTAATTTGTAAAAAGAACATTATTATTTATCAAACACAACAGAAAGATATATCAAGAAATATATCAGCCTACATATTATATGCATTATACTGTATTGGCATGACACATTTGTATAAAATCCTGAGGTCAAAGGGCAGATGATTTTATGACACCAGCTTGAATGGCTCTCATATGTTTACAGCAGCACTTATTGGTTTTAACTGTATTATTATCTGTGTGTGTGATCTCATATCTGGCATAATAACCAGACGAACATCGAGTCCTGATTCATGCAGCAGAATTAGTGTATTAGTGTAATTAGTGTAGTGTAGAATTAGTGTATTAGTGTAATTAGTGTAGAATTAGTGTATTAGTGTAATTAGTGTAGTGTAGAATTAGTGTATTAGTGTAATTAGTGTAGAATTAGTGTATTAGTGTAATTAGTGTAGTGTAGAATTAGTGTATTAGTGTAATTAGTGTAGAATTAGTGTATTAGTGTAATTAGTGTAGTGTAGAATTAGTGTATTAGTGTAATTAGTGTAGAATTAGTGTATTAGTGTAATTAGTGTAGTGTAGAATTAGTGTATTAGTGTAATTAGTGTAGAATTAGTGTATTAGTGTAATTAGTGTAGTGTAGAATTAGTGTATTAGTGTAATTAGTGTAGAATTAGTGTATTAGTGTAATTAGTGTAGTGTAGAATTAGTGTATTAGTGTAATTAGTGTAGTGTAGAATTAGTGTATTAGTGTAATTAGTGTAGAATTAGTGTATTAGTGTAATTAGTGTAGTGTAGAATTAGTGTATTAGTGTAATTAGTGTAGTGTAGAATTAGTGTATTAGTGTAATTAGTGTAGTGTAGAATTAGTGTATTAGTGTAATTAGTGTAGTGTAGAATTAGTGTATTAGTGTAATTAGTGTAGTGTAGAATTAGTGTATTAGTGTAATTAGTGTAGTGTAGAATTAGTGTATTAGTGTAATTAGTGTAGTGTAGAATTAGTGTATTAGTGTAATTAGTGTAGTGTAGAATTAGTGTATTAGTGTAATTAGTGTAGTGTAGAATTAGTGTATTAGTGTAATTAGTGTAGTGTAGAATTAGTGTATTAGTGTAATTAGTGTAGTGTAGAATTAGTGTATTAGTGTAATTAGTGTAGAATTAGTGTATTAGTGTAATTAGTGTAGTGTAGAATTAGTGTATTAGTGTAATTAGTGTAGTGTAGAATTAGTGTATTAGTGTAATTAGTGTAGTGTAGAATTAGTGTATTAGTGTAATTAGTGTAGAATTAGTGTATTAGTGTAATTAGTGTAGTGTAGAATTAGTGTATTAGTGTAATTAGTGTAGTGTAGAATTAGTGTATTAGTGTAATTAGTGTAGTGTAGAATTAGTGTATTAGTGTAATTAGTGTAGAATTAGTGTATTAGTGTAATTAGTGTAGTGTAGAATTAGTGTATTAGTGTAATTAGTGTAGTGTAGAATTAGTGTATTAGTGTAATTAGTGTAGTGTAATTAGTGTATTAGTGTAATTAGTGTAGTGTAGAATTAGTGTATTAGTGTAATTAGTGTAGTGTAGAATTAGTGTATTAGTGTAATTAGTGTAGTGTAGAATTAGTGTATTAGTGTAATTAGTGTAGTGTAGAATTAGTGTATTAGTGTAATTAGGAGTGTAGAATTAGTGTATTAGTGTAATTAGTGTAGTGTAGAATTAGTGTATTAGTGTAATTAGTGTAGTGTAGAATTAGTGTATTAGTGTAATTAGTGTAGTGTAGAATTAGTGTATTAGTGTAATTAGTGTAGTGTAGAATTAGTGTATTAGTGTAATTAGTGTAGTGTAGAATTAGTGTATTAGTGTAATTAGTGTAGTGTAGAATTAGTGTATTAGTGTAATTAGTGTAGAATTAGTGTATTAGTGTAATTAGTGTAGAATTAGTGTATTAGTGTAATTAGTGTAGTGTAGAATTAGTGTATTAGTGTAATTAGTGTAGTGTAGAATTAGTGTATTAGTGTAGTTAGTGTATTAGAATTAGTGTATGTGTAGAATTAGTGTATTAGTGTAATTAGTGTAGAATTAGTGTATTAGTGTAATTAGTGTAGTGTAGAATTAGTGTATTAGTGTAATTAGTGTAGAATTAGTGTATTAGTGTAATTAGTGTAGTGTAGAATTAGTGTATTAGTGTAATTAGTGTAGTGTAGAATTAGTGTCTGAGAAAGAAGCGGAACTAAAGATCTGCTGTTGGACTTTAATTATTCTAGACTTTACATTTACAGACATTAATTACACATCTAATCGAGATTCGAAACTGCAATAAAAAATAAAATAGGGTGACCAACTCTCCTGTTTTCCCAGGACATGTCCTGTTTTCATGTAACAATATAACAATTTTCTATCCATACAGAGGAGGCATAACCTACTTTAAATGTATTGAAATTAATAAGGTATCTTTCAGTAAACTTCGAGTATCATTTGAGTGGGCCTTTCTGTTTGCCAGACCAAGTGTCCTGGGGCCTGTTTCAGAAAGGAGGTTAAGTGAAAACTCTGAGTATGTTAACCCTGAAATGAGGGAAACTCTGTGTTTTCTGTTTCAGAATGGGAGGTATGTTAAACCTGAGAAAGCAGAGTAAGTCAAGCCCGTTTCTGAAAGAGAGGTAACTTATACTCAGAGTCAGTTACCATGGTAACTCACTCTGTGAACCTAACCTGGTCGGGAGCAGGTTTTCTTCAGTAAACCCAGAGTTTCTTGCGGTCTCCTCCCCTTTTTAAAGAGGAAGTGCTGTTTAAACACCAACAATAATACTAAAATATATTTACACATTCTTTAAGGAATATATATTGTTTGTCCATGGTTTAATTGACTAAATCTGTTTTGCAGTACTTTGCCAAAAAATAAAAGGATTAAAACATTTGCTAAACTTTTATTTGATTACCACCGTTTGATAATATATTTCTATTAAATCATTAAAAAATGGAATAAAAAACATTGAATAGAACTCAATTATTTTTCAAACATAATTTAATAAGTTATTAATAATAAAAAATAAGATGTTAATCTTATTCATAATCAATTATTGAAGATAGTTGATTAGATATGTTTTATTGAACAATGTTTAATTTATTTAACTGTCATTTTAACAGATGATAATAATAACCGTAATTTAATAATGCAGTTTATATATTTAATAATTGTTTAATACTATAAACCATGATATTTTCTGAGACAGTTATCATACTGTGAAACTCTCATCCGTTACAACCCTACATGGGGGAGTCCCCACCACCCCGCTGTTAAACAAGTTACTCAGCAAGTTTAAATTAACTACTTTTTACTTGTTTAATTGCTAAATCCTATATCAACCTCAACCACTTGAACAATACAAGGACGAGAGACAAGAAACTGCACTTCTAATTCTTTCAAATTAACAATATACAATTGCATGAATTATTCTTGAATTGATCAAAGTGTGTAGAGGGAGAAGGTTACATAAAAAATATACCTTTTAAAAATGTATGTTAAATCCACTATTGTTTTATACTGAATTGGTCTATAGTTTATGCAGTAGCCTATTTAATGTAATTGCATCATATTTTATTTTAAATTACAGAAGAATTAAGAGTAATCCCTTCAATTAAATTACAAGATTTAGATTACTTGGTAATTAATTACACCAAACACCTCTTTTTGTCTGGCGCTGTTGCCATGGTGACTCATAATATCTGTGCTCCATTGATAATGGCTTTTTATAGTTGTGGTGCACGCGCGGCCCTGTTTACACGGAACGGCTCGCGGGTGAAACGTAAAAATATTTTATCGGATGTGCCACGGCGGACGGCGTTTTTGAGGCTTAGGCCACGTTTACACAAAGCCGGGTATTTAGCAAAACAAATATTTTCCCCCTCTCCGTTTTCAAAAATAACATCGTTTACACCCCCGCATAAATACGCCGTCGAGCGCCATCATAACTATGCTAAACCTAAGGCGGCAGTGTAGGGGTTAAAGATAAAGCCATGCAAGCCAATCAGAATCCTGGAATCGACAAGAGAGAACCTAAAACGCCGTTTCTCCCAGTTTACACGACAACAAATATCCGGCGTTTTCAAAAATCTCCACTTTGCCCGGAGTTTTTAGAAATAATCGTTTTCAATGATAAAAACGGCGTTTTCGTGTAAATGAGAGGGCAAAACGCAGAGAATATCTGCGTTTTCCCATGCGTGTAAACGGGGCCTTAAAACGCAAAAAAGTGAAACCACCCTCCAGAGTGGAAATCTTATAAAAACGCTCCACCGCCGCGCTCCCGTGTAAACGGTAAAACGCAAAAGTCTGCTTGACTGTGAAGGTTTGTACGCAGGCGCGTGGACTTGGTTGTGTTGTAGTATGCACTCCTAGCCACCTGAAGTGCATACTACATTTGAATTTCACACACTTTTGCGTCACCGTTTGCACGCGGATTTCCCACACAAAACGCTCGTCTAAACGCAGAATAAAAAGTGATGACGCAACGCCACTTTTGCGTTTTCTCTTCAGAAATCGATTTCCGTGTAAACATAGGAGTCAGTCAACTCAGAGTTGATTGAACTAACACATTTCAGCTGTTCTGAAACTGAAAACTCAGAGTTTCCCATCTCAGGGTAAGTCAACTCAGAGTTCAAGCTTTAACTCAGAGTTGGTTGAACCTCCTTATTGAAACGGGCCCCTGGTTTTTGGTAATCAAAATATGGTCACCCTAAATAAAATAAAAATAAAAAAAGCAATTGCCGCGCGAGCATTACTACGGGAAGCAGAAAGGTTCAGAGTCAGACTTCACCGCTGTTCTCTGCGGTCACGTGTTAAAACAAACATTCCGAGGAGAGAACAGCCGCGGAAACAGTTCAGGTACGTAATAAATATGTGTTTAGAAATGTGCCTTTACAGACGGACATGCGATTTGTTAATCTTTTGATTTAAGTAAACTTATTTCCCCAATAAATCATAAAACTATGTTTAAAAAAGAAATAGACGTCAAACACGAAGGTAAAGTATGTAGTTCTACATCAGCAGATGCGGGAGGAGATCTGAAGAGCTCGACGGGGAACAAACTTTATTAAAGATAGTTTCCGAGAGAATTACACACTGTGGGAATGACAACAAACGGGGCTATAGACACACCTGGCTAAGACAAATGTGCTTTTAATATTCGGAGCAAGAGATTGCGTTTGGTTTCGTATAAATGTATGAGGTGGCGATGTTTGTATTTACCCCACAGACACACTGGGGGAAACAGCCTGAGGCAACACACACACACACGCGCACACGCACGCGCACACGCACGCGCACACGCACACGCACACGCACACGACACACACACACACACACACACACACACACACACACACACACACACACACACACACACACACACACACACACACAAGTGTATTAATGATGAATGATGTCCAAGTTCATTTTTTTGTTCAAAACAATCACATTAGTAAAGTTTGTACTATTTTGAGGGGTTTTTTTATGTTGCTGCAACTATGGGTACTTTTGACTAAGTTATCCCAATGTTTTTTGAAAATCAACCTCTGTGAATTTAATTTTAACCATCACAATCTGTAATACATATACAAATTGACACAAAATAGAATGTAGTCGTTAAGATTTTAATCTGGAACATGTTTTTAAATATTTTTTTTAATGTTTTCCGAGTCATGGGTTAGGGTTAGGGTTAGAAGGTTAGGCTTAAAAATTGTCCTTACTACAACATCGTTCTATACAATTTTCTTCAGTAATTTCTAAAAAAATGTGATATATTTAATTAATTAACCAGTACTCGATTGTGATGTCAAAGTGCATTCTGCTCTACGTCACAGCGTCCACCGTCCAAAGGGGCTTTCCGCCAACGGTGGATGCTGTGGGTCATCACGCAAGTGGACGCTCAAAAGGGGGCTTTCCCCGCAACGGTGGACGCTGTGGCCGTCACAGCGGTGAGACGCTCAAAAGGGGCTTTCCGCCAACGGTGGACGCTGTGACGTCACAGCGGTGGACGCTCAAAAGGGGCTTTCCCCCAACGGTGGACGCTGTGACGTCACAGCGGTGGACGCCACAGCGTCCACGTCACTCTGTGGGCGGGGCTTCCCGCCCACAGAGTGACAGTAAACGCTGTGAGGTAGAGCCTTTAGAAGTACGTAGAGTCATGGGATGCACTTTAGAACGTGACGTCACGGACCATCCTCACTCTGTGGGCGGGGCTTATCCGTAACTAAAAATTTGATGCGTCTATGAAAATACTGAAATACACACTGAGATACTTATACTGAAATACACAGGTTTAATCGGATTTAATGTAAACACTTTTTAATAATGATGTCTAGCCTGAAAAGAGAGAGACACATATTGTATAGCAGCAGCACGATTAATAATTAAAAGATCGCAATCTCGATTCAAACACACAATCTTACTTTAACGACTAAACAATTGACAACAATTGACCATTAAGGTAATATAGGGCTACTACAATCACAGAGCGATCGAACATTCAAATCTGCATGTGTGCTGCCTCTGAATAAAGCTTGATTATTATCAAACACTGAACTCTTGGTTGATTAAATCAAAGCTTACTTACTCGAAGTATAGGTTTACAATTAAATCATAGCCTGTAAAAAGTTTATATACACGTCCGTCCAGGAATAACAGCTGAGCCAACCTAGTTCACGGTTAACTCACGAGACGGAAAAAGCTCGCCGTTTTACTCCTTTATTCTTCTTTTGTTTAATGCCGATTTACTTAAATATATCGCCATGCACCTTTGGTGGTTTTGCAAGTTTTCAATCTTTTCGTTCGATAATCTTTAATCGCCGTGAATGAGATATTGTTTTTTTGATGCTAATTACTGGTAGCTCGCGAGCCACTTGTTGGAGACCCCTAGTCTAAAGTGTTTCATCGCCATCTAACGGCCTGACAGCAGAATAGCGTTTGTAGTTCTTTTCATATGGGGAGGCTACAGACTTTTACTCATTTTTAGGTATTTGTTTATTTAAATAAACGTTATAGACAATGGAGTTATCTGCACTAAGGATTAAAACATTAATACACATAGTTGGATCAGATGGACAAAGTAATGATATTTGACCTACTGTAGAATTGATTGTTTTTAAACTGTTTTTATATACAGGGAACTCGCTAATATATGAAGAGTTCAGATGCAAAAGCCTCTAAGTGCCATTTGAAATTTTCTTCTAAAATGATCATTTTTATCAAGCTTGTATATTTAAGTTCAGTAATTTCACTTAAATGGCAATGAAGATTACCTATTAATTGTCATTTAAGTGAAATTACTGAACTTAAATATACAAGCTTGATAAAAATGGTCATTTTAGAAGAAAATTTCAAATGGCATTTAGAGGCTTTTGCATCTAGAGACTCTTCATATGTTGTTGTGAATTTAAATAAAGTTACATTTAGGTATTAACCATATTATATATAGGCTACTGTACTGTGCAATCATATGGATCCTTAATGAATATCTGCTGTACTATTCACAATTTTTATTTATTTTTTTTTTATCTTTATTTAATAAGAAATACAGTTTACAGACAAACTCTACATGCTTATACATTCATCCTCACATTCATACCCCAAAACATACATGAGAAAAGATACACACTTTACAAAATATATTACGACAAAAGAATAAATATGATATGAAGGACATAGAAAAAAAAAACTACAAGATTTCATATAATTATAATACACATAGAATATTATTCCATTTTTGATTATATTCATCCAACCCATTTTTACTTTCTGCTATTATCTTTTCTAAACGAAGATGAGACCTTATAACATTCTTAAAGTGCTCTAAACACAAGCTTGATGATGTCTTTGTTTTAAAAATAAACATTTTCCCTATTAATAAAATGATATTTAACAAAAGAAAACTACCTGTAAAATGACCAAGTACAATAGTTTGTGGTGTTATGATAAGTTCTATTCCGTTTGTCTTTAACCAAACTTGGACACTTGACCAGAATTTAATTACAAATGGACAAAAATAAAATAAATGCCACAGGTCTTCCTCTTCTACCCCGCAAAATCTGCAATTTGGATTATTTTCAATGTGGTATAAATATAACATTTTTTTAGTTGCAATAGTCTTGTAAAAGATTTTCAATTGAAATATTCTTGAGTATGAATCAACTGTAGTCTTATAAATTGATCTAAAATATTCTTTCCATGGAATTGGTGCATTAATTTCATCTTCCCAGTATTGGCAGACCTTGTGAGGAAAAAGTGCAAATCCTGCAGAATATAACTTCCAATTATAAATTATTTTGTTTATTTTTATAGTATGTAACCATTTTTTACATCGTACTTTTGGGAGACAAACCAATTGCTTGTGTTTATTTTGTATTTTTTGTTTCCAGCCAATTGGAATTGCTGAGACAATCTGATTGAATCGATACAAATCCAAACATTCATTGAATTGCATTGAAAAATCATAAAATGAAATAAAGTGACCAGATGTATCTAAGAAATCATTAACAAAAATTAAACCGTTTTGAATACATATATTCCACAAAAGTGGTTGGTCTCCTATAGTAATTTCAGAGTTCATCCACAGTAACTGATTCTGCATATCATCTAGAGTATCAGGAGGATGGTACTGAAAATTCAACCATGCTTTAAGTACGTCTTTAAAAAAAGGTGAAAGTTCTTTTAATTGATTCCGAAATATTCCTTTGATATGTAGTGGTTTTAATTGAAAAAAAGGAAATAAATCTGAGCCAAAAAAATAAAAGGATGTATATAATCTTTTACTGGCAAGCCATTGTCTGTGATTATAGATTTTATTAACCCAAGAAGCTTTTATAGAACTGTCCATTGCTTGGAGATTTTTTAGATTTAATCCACCCTTTTCATATGAATTATATAAATATTGTCTCTTAATTTTATCTGGTTTACTATTCCAGAAAAATTTAAAAATATTTTGTTCAGGAGGATTTAAAAAAGGAATTGTCAGGAGTTGGAAGGGTCATTATTAAATAAACAAATTGGGGGATTACCAATGAGTTAATCAATGTGACCCTTCCTTGTAATGTAAGTGAGCTGCTCCTCCATGGCTGTAAAATTCTATCTACTTTTTGCATTTTTTTATCGTAATTATATTTGACAATATTTTGGAAACTGTCTGGTATGTGAATACCTAAAATATCTACCGGAGCCGTTTATCCATCTAATAGGAGCAGAACAACTTAAATTAAAATCTGTACCACTTAAAATCCCTATTCTCAATATATGGCACTTCTCAAAATTTGGTTTCAAACCTGATATTTTTGAAAATATATTTTAGATCTGTAATCAAGGATTCCAAAGTAGATTGTCTTGGTTGAATAAAAAAGGTTGCATCATCAGCATACATTGTAAGTTTTGTCTCTATTCCATTTGGCTTCAAACCTAAGATATCTGTATTCTTTCTAATTTTTTATTGCTAATATTTTCAATACATATCAGGAACAAATATGGTGACAATGGACACCCCTGACGAACCCCTTGTGTTAGGGGAAATCCAGTAGATAAATACCCATTATTTATATAACTCTACTGAAGGTGTAATTATAGAGTGTCTCAAACCATTTAATAAAATTCTCTCCAAAATTAAAATAACAAAGACATTTCTTAATAAACTCCCATCTAACTTTATCAAAAGCCTTTTCAAAATCCGCTATAAATAGTAATCCTGGTTGTTGAGTATTTTTATAGAAATCTATGGTGTCAAGTATCTGTCTCAAATTGTCACCAATAAATCCCTCCTTTTATAAACCCTACTTGCTCATTCCCTATAATACAATCAATTCCCTTTTTCATTCTTAATGCAATGCATTTGGAAAGAATTCTAGTGTCACAACAGAGCAAGGTCAAAGGCCTCCAATTTCTTAAATGCCTAGGATCTTTAAATTTACCATCTGGATTTTGCTTTAAGAGTAATGATATAACTCCTTCTCTTTGGGAATTAGATAATATTCCTTCCTGAAATGAATAATTAAATGAAGTCAACAAAGGTTTCTTTATTTCTAAATAAAAGGTCTTTCAATTGGAATACCATCAATGCCAGGCGATTTTCCTAATGAAAATGAGTTGATAGCCTCCAATAACTCTTGCTCTGTTATTTCCCCCTCACAGCTTATCCGTTGGGTAGAGGAGAGCTTAGGAACGTCATCTGAAGGGAAGAACTGTTCAGTCACATGTTCCTCCTCTTTAGAAGTATAGTGATTTAAAGTATTCTATTTCTTCCTGTAATATTTCTTGTGGGTTGTTACCAGAACATTATTTTTATATAAACTCATAATATTTTTTGCAACATTTCTTTGATTCAATTTTAAAAATAGAGCTGTACATTTTTCCCCATTATTCATCCAAGTCGCACGTGAATTAACAATAATTCCATTCACACGTTCGTAATAGAGGCTTCTACAATTCATCTTGTTTTCTTTTAATCCGAAGCTCATTTTCCACTGTATAATTTTTGTCTATAGCTATATGTAGTTCATTTATTTCATCTATAATTTCCTTTTCTTTTTAAATTAATTTTCCTTTTGTATGAGCTCATTTTAATTGTATGGCCTCTGAAGGAGCATTTAAAGGCTTCCCAAATATTGTGTGGATTTGAGGAATTTTCATTATTTTCAAAAAATTCTTTAATGAATTTTTTGGTTGTATTAATAAACGCTTCATCTTGCAGGAGTGACAGGTTGAATTTCCAGTAACCCCGCCCTTTAGAGTATTGTGAATTGTTTATCTGCAAGAAAACTAGTGCATGGTCTGATCTTAAACGATCAGAAATATAGCATTTTAAGGTTTTAGGCACCAGTGAAAAAGAAATGAGAAAATAATCAATTCTTACTGGCTTGCCGTCCTGTACGCCATGTATACCTTATTGTATCTGGGTTTTTAAGCCTCCAAATGTCCACAACATCTAACAATGCCATAAGTTCTTGAATTTCCTTATGTGCATGAGGATGATTATTACATTTATTTAAACCAAAACGATCTTGTTTTATGTCTAAAACAGTATTAAAATCACCTGTTATTACAATTTGATTATTTTTTATTCCCACTAAGACAATCCCTTATTCCTTTAAAAAAAATTGCATTGTCCTCATTAGGGGCATATATATTAACTAACGTTATTTGCAAGTTTAAAATAGTTACATCTATTGTAGGAGCTATTTTGAGTTTAGTTTAGTCTAAATTGTTGTGCTATTGGAGCACTGGAAATTTATTTATTTATTTATTTATTTATTTATTTTTTTTTTTAGATTTAGGATCCTTTATTTTGTAGGGACTTTTATTTTGACAGTTGGTGAGAATGTTCGAATAAAAAGATGGCCGCCTCTCACTTTTGCAAACACAAGAAAAGAACAAGGAAGCTTTGGGAACGTACAAGCATACAGTTCTTTACTTTGCTATAAAAACGCTATTGAATAAATTGAACCCTACGTAGACATTAGTTTGACATTTAAGTTGTGCCTTTTAACACTCTTTCTTCAAAACAACTACCAATTGTTTGTTGGATTACTGGAATCCATCCTGTCTGATACTACTAACCAACAAAACTGCCCGCTGCCTGCCTTGCTCAGCTTATCAACCTAATACCTGATGGAATTCCACCACATTCATCAAAAAGGTACAATTTAAGTTTCTTTGCTTTGGATAGCTTGTTAAAGAAGTAAGCCAAACGTCCCAGCTATCAGTGGTCCGCCATCACATTTAGTAAAGAACTTTGCGATCGTTTACACTGCTTCACAACTGAATTGTTTGGAACCTATGGAAGCATTTGTTTGACTGCTATTGAAGCTTGGAAGTTTTGGATCTTTTTGAGAATTCTCCTTTTCAAGTTCACTATTGGAGTGCATTTTTTGTTTGATACTGGATTTGCTACAGGAGCAGACCATGATTTTTGTTCATGCACATTTAAGATTAAATGAAGACAGTTGAGAATGAACTGAGTTGAAGATAACTGTGCTGTTTACCTTTTTTGAAAAAAAAAAAAAATAAAAAAAAAAAAATATATATATATTTTTATGGTTCTCAAACAATCTGAAATATGGCTGATGGCAAAATTAAAGAGCTCTGTGCAAACACGCAGAGGAAAACTTGGCGTGTGTACACGCAAAATGAATGAATTAAAGGAATTATTAAAATGTGGAGATATTGAAGCCGTTGACACAGGCATTGAACAGCTCCATGTAGCATTGGATGAATTTAAAGATGTGCATCAATCTGTCCAAGTGCTGCATGAGGAAGAGGAAAAGAAAAGTGACAATGATGATTGGTACCAACCAAAGATGCAAACTTTTGAAGCATTTTTGGATGAGGTAGAAATGTGGAAGAGTGCTCAAAGCCATGAACCTCAAACTGTGGTATCTCCTCTGGACAGTATATCCATTGTGGCAGCACGTTCCAGTAAAGTAAAATCTTCATGCTCTAGTGACTGTGTTTCCTCAAAATCTTCATCAGTGTCTTCCGCACGTTTAATAGCTGAAGCTGAAAAGGCAGCTCTATTGCAACGTGCTGAAGGAATGAAGAAAAAACAAGCCTTGGAAATGGAAAGAATTAAAGTGCAAAATGCTATGGAAAGAGTTGAACTTGAAACAGAGTTGGCTGCAGCTAATGCGAAGGTGCAAGTGTTACAGAGCATTGATGCTGAGCCTATGAACTCTAGACTTAAACCGATAGAAGTTTCAGAATTGCCAGGAGATGGCATGAATGCGTATCTGGAGAGCAAATACGACAAAATTAAGGAGCATGTTTACCCAGAAGCCTCACCAGTGGAATACACCAGAATCTCTGCTGTTCCCAAAACACCATTGCAAAAGGTTTTAACACAGGATACAAGACCACGGAGAACACAAAGGCCTGTCCAGACCTTACAACTGAATCCGACCAGACAAGCAGCTACAGGTACTTCCTTTCCACATGTGCCTTTAAGCTCGGATACCAGCAACCTGGGTGCTGTTGCTGATCTTATTGCACAGCAACAGAAAATGACTTTACTTCCAACTAAGCACCTACCCATGTTTAATGGTGAACCTCTGAACTTCAGACCATTTATGCAGGCATTCGAACACTGTATTGAGAAAAATACCAGCAATAGTCAAGACAGACTGTATTACCTTGAACAATACACCTCTGGACAACCCAAGGAGCTGGTCAGAAGTTGTCTCCATGTGGATGCTGATAGAGGGTATGCAGAGGCAAAGCGCCTATTGGAATTTCATTTTGGAGATGAATTTAAAATTACTAATGCGTATATGGATAAAGCCTTAAATTGGAATAATATCCCATCAGACAATGGAGAAGCTCTGTACAGTTATGCTCTTTTCCTCCGTGGATGCTGTAATGTAATGCGTACCTTAAGGTACATGGATGAGCTGAACCTTCCATTAAACCTGAGGCTTCTAATCTCCAAGGTGCCGTACAAAGTGAAAGAAAAATGGAGATCACATGCTTTTGACATCAGGGAACGAACAGGAGCAAGAGCTGGATTTGCCGATCTTGTCGCCTTCCTGGAAAGGCAGGCCAGGATTTTACAAGACCCAGTTTTTGGTAACCTCCAAGACGGCTCCTCAGCCAGAAGGTCACAAAAAACAGCTGTTAGTAGCAAGCCAATGAGTTTCGTGCAAAAGAGCAGAGGGAGCAGTTTCGCCACAACAGTAGCAGTCGCCCCAAGGAACAACACAGAGAGCACAATGCAAGTATCCAATGTGCCTAAAAACAGTTCATCAAAACTTTGTCCTGCCTGTAATGGTGAGCATGAGATTGTGTCATGTCAAGAGCTGATGCGGAAGTCTCACAACGCACGAGTCGAGCTGCTAAAGACTAAAGGTGTCTGCTTTGGTTGTCTTGCTAAAGGACACATGAGTATGACCTGCAAAAGAAGACAAACCTGTTCAGTTTGTTCAAAATTACATCCCACTATCCTGCATATACCTCAAAATGTAGCAGGAGAGCAGAGTAATGCAGGTCCTTCAGACAAAAAGGCAGTGAGCAGCGGGTTGGTTTCACTGAAATCAGAAGCACTTGATTGTAGTGATAAACATTGTACACTTGCAATAATACCAGTTCAAGTCAAACTGAGTAATTCAAGTCATGTAGTTCAGACATACGCTTTCCTTGACCCAGGGAGTTCTGCAACATTTTGCACAGAACAACTTAGGAGGAACTTGAATGCTAATGGGAAACCTCAACAAATACTTCTGCGCACTATGGGGCAAAAGAAATCTGTTAACAGCCTGGTAGTCAAGGGCCTGGAAGTGTGTAGCCTGGAAGGAAAGGAATTCATAAAGTTACCTGAAGTGTACACTCAGCAGGAAATTCCAGTCAACAGAGAGCATATCCCCAGACGAGAAGATATTCGAAAATGGCCTTATCTTCAAGATGTTGATATTCCCAACATTAATGCTGGGATTGACCTTCTGATTGGGATTAATGCACCCAAATTGATGGAACCTTGGAGAATTATCAATAGCCAGGGTAATGGACCCTTTGCTGTTAAAACACTGCTAGGTTGGGTGGTGAATGGACTTCTCCATACTGAGAATGCATGCATCAACAAGCGAGGTCAGAAATATGTTCATGCACATCGGATTTCTGTTGATAGCCTGAGTGAACTTTTGATTCAGCAATACAACCATGAATTCCCAGAAAAGAGTTTTGAGGAAAAGAAACAAATGTCGGTGGAAGACCACAAATTCATGCAGATAATGGATAGCTCGGTTGAGAAAGTGGCTGGACATTATCAATTGCCTTTGCCATTCAAGAAGGATAATCCTATGATGCCAAACAACCGTCACATGGCAGAGCAACGAGCATTGTCTTTAAAAAGAAAGTTTCAACGTCATAGTGACTTTCATAATGAGTATAGTGCATTTATGAAGACGGTCCTATCAAGCGGACATGCTGAACTTGTACCCCAAGACCAGTTGATGCAGGAAAATGGAAAGGTGTGGTACATTCCACACCATGGTGTGTTTCACCCAAAGAAGGGGAGCTTGCGTGTGGTATTTGACTGCTCTGCAGCTTATCAGGGTACCTCACTGAACACTGAACTCATTCAAGGTCCCAACCTTACAAACAGCTTAATTGGAGTCTTGGTCCGTTTTCGTCTTGACAGCATCGCAATCATGGCTGATGTAGAAAAAATGTACTATCAAGTAAAGGTCCCATCTCATCATGTGAACTTTTTGCGCTTCCTTTGGTGGCCGAATGGGGACGTTAGTCAGCCACTGAAAGAGTACAGGATGATTGTACATCTTTTTGGCGCAACATCATCAGCTAGCTGTGCAAGTTATGCTTTAAGGAGGACTGCTGAGGATAACAAAGGGTGCTTCTCAGCTGATACAACTAGCACAGTCAAGAACAACTTCTATGTGGATGACTTGTTGAAAGCAGTGGACCTAGAAGGCCATGCCATTAGACTTTGTAAAGAGCTGAAATTACTCTGTGCAACTGGAGGCTTTAAGTTGACCAAATGGATTAGTAACAATAGAGCTGTCTTGGTCTCCATTCCAGAACCTGAGAGGGCCAAGGACATAAAGAATCTCGATCTTGACATAGAAGATTTGCCAGTTGAAAGAGCGCTGGGGGTGCAGTGGGATGTAAAAGAAGACACTTTTACATTCCAAGTGACCATAAAGGAGCGTCCATGCACCAGACGTGGGATTCTGTCCATGGTCAGTTCTATATATGACCCACTTGGATTCCTTGCACCTCTCATCTTTCCAGCAAAACGCATCTTGCAAGAGTTATGTAAGCAGAACATTGGATGGGATGAAGACTTGCCAGAGGTACATGCACAAGCCTGGAAGCAATGGTGGCAAGATCTTCCAAGAGTAAGGGAGTTCAAGGTCAACCGATGTCTTGTACCAAACAACTTTGGAGATGTCAAAACAGCACAGATGCACCACTTCTGTGATGCGAGTGACCTTGGGTATGGAACAGTTACCTATCTTAGGCTTACTAGCAGCAACAAGGTCCACGTCACCTTTATAATGGGAAAGGCCCGAGTTGCTCCCTTAAAACTGATGACCACACCACGAATGGAGCTCACTGCTGCAGTTTTGGCTGTACGAATGGACAAGATGCTATCTGAGGAGTTGCAAATGGAATTGGAAAAGTCTCTGTTTTGGACGGATAGCATGACTGTTCTAAGGTACATCCGGAATGAAAGTAGAAGATTCCTAACCTTCGTGGCAAACCGTGTTGATGTAATCAGAAGTGCGACAGATGTCGTCCAATGGAAGTATATAGGCACAAAACTCAATCCCGCTGATTACGCCTCCCGGGGACTACATGTCAACACATTCTTGAAAAGAACAACATGGATCAATGGCCCAGATTTTTTGAAGGAACCACCTCATTGCTGGCCAGAACATCCATCTGAACCCATTCTCCTTCAGGATGACCCTGAATTAAGGAAAAGAGTTGTCACTGTCAATGTTGCTGTGAAGGAAAGTTGTAACGCCACTACTTACCTCATGAATTATTTCTCAACTTGGATGAAGCTCAAGAAAGCTGTGGCATGGTTCCTGAGATTCAAGTCTGTTCTGTTGAAGTTAGTCAAGAACGGCAAGAAAGATCTGAACAGATATATCATGACCACAAGAAAAGGAAAACATGAAAAGACAGTTCCATATGTTCTATCAAGCAGTGATTTAGAGGATGCTGAAGTTGCAATTTTACAGTTTTGCCAAAGGCAGGAATTCCCACAAGAAATAGCCTGTTTGCTGAAAGGCATGCAAAATGTAAACAGAAACAGCTCCATCTACAGGTTAGATCCTTTTCTGACCAAGGGCATCTTAAGGGTTGGTGGGCGTCTGAGCAAAATGGCAATGCCCACTGAGCAGAAACACCCTGCTCTTCTCCCGAAAGACCATCACGTTTCCAAACTCTTACTTCAGCACATCCATCAAGAAGTTGGACACAGTGGAAGAAATTTCATGCTCTCCAAACTCAGACAAAAATATTGGATTCCTTGCGCTAACACTCTGGCCAGAAAGGTAGTTTATGGATGCACCAGGTGCAGAAGAGTCAAGTTAAGTGCAGGTGAACAGAAAATGGCAGATTTGCCAGTTGACAGGTTGACTCCTGACCTTCCGCCCTTCACGTGGGTAGGGGTTGATTATTTGGGCCATTAGAGGTAAAACGAGGTCGCAACATTGTAAAGCGGTACGGTGTGATTTTCACATGTCTTACCAGCCGTGCTATACATTTGGAGGTTGCACATTCACTTGACACTGACTCTTGCATTCATGCATTCAGACGTTTCATTGCCAGAAGAGGACCAGTGTCTGAGTTACGGTCAGATAATGGAACAAACTTTGTTGCAACTGAAAAAGAACTAAAAGAGTCTTTGAAATCTTGGAACAAGCAACAAATTGAAAAAAGTCTGCTCCAAAAGGGGGTAAAATGGACATTTAACCCTCCCCATGGTGCCCATTACGGAGGGATATGGGAGAGGTTGATTCGCATGGTCAAAACGACTTTAAGGTCAGTCACCAGCCAGCAGTATCTTGATGATGAAGGCCTTCAGACCGTAATGTGTGAGGTTGAGGCCATTCTCAATAGCCGTCCACTCACGACTGTTTCTGATGACCCAAATGACTTGGAGCCATTGACACCTAATCATATACTGCAACTTAAGGTGCAGCCTGTTCTACCTCCAGGTTTGTTTGTGAAAGAAGATCTTTACACTAGGCGTCGTTGGAGACAGGTCCAGTACATTGCCGACTTATTTTGGAAACGCTGGGTCCGAGAGTACCTCCCTCTCCTGCAAACACGGCAAAAATGGTCTTGTGTCAGACGCAACTTCTGTCCAGGAGATGTCGTGCTAGTAGCCGATAGCACAGCGCCAAGAGGATCATGGATGCTGGCTAGAGTAACTGAAGCCTTCCCTGATTCCAAAGGCTTGGTCCGCAGCGTACGGCTTCAAACTAAAACAAGCCAGCTGGAAAGACCTATCAGCAAGATCTGCTTGCTAGTAGAAGGCCAACAATCTAAAGCTGAGTGAGACTTGAATGAACTTGCGCACGTGCACACACTTTCATTCAGATGCATACACTGAATCTTTGCACTCATTTATTCTTGTGAATAATGTATAATGAGTTTAAGGAAATAATATATAGCTCCTTGGAAAATTACATTTAGTTAATTATAGCTTGCCTTCTGCAGCAGCTATAAGGGGCCGGCTATGTAGGAGCTATTTTGAGTTTAGTTTAGTCTAAATTGTTGTGCTATTGGAGCACTGGAAATTTATTTATTTATTTATTTATTTATTTTTTTTTTTTTTTTTTAGATTTAGGATCCTTTATTTTGTAGGGACTTTTATTTTGACAGTTGGTGAGAATGTTCGAATAAAAAGATGGCCGCCTCTCACTTTTGCAAACACAAGAAAAGAACAAGGAAGCTTTGGGAACGTACAAGCATACAGTTCTTTACTTTGCTATAAAAACGCTATTGAATAAATTGAACCCTACGTAGACATTAGTTTGACATTTAAGTTGTGCCTTTTAACACTCTTTCTTCAAAACAACTACCAATTGTTTGTTGGATTACTGGAATCCATCCTGTCTGATACTACTAACCAACAAAACTGCCCGCTGCCTGCCTTGC
Organism: Hybognathus amarus; assembly: GCA_030378365.1. Lineage (NCBI taxonomy): Eukaryota > Metazoa > Chordata > Actinopteri > Cypriniformes > Leuciscidae > Hybognathus > Hybognathus amarus. The sequence goes on along the minus strand of JAQIUQ010001310.1, from coordinate 24,184 downwards.
TCAGCTTATCAACCTAATACCTGCTGGAATTCCACCACATTCATCAAAAAGGTACAATTTAAGTTTCTTTGCTCTGGATAGCTTGTTAAAGAAGTAAGCCAAACGTCCCAGCTATCAGTGGTCCGCCATCACATTCTATTATAATCCATCTTCCTTCTTTATCTTTATTTATAGAATGAATTGTGTAATCTACATTTTTTTTAAATAGAATCATTACTCCTCTACTATTACTGAGTCCATGATTAAAATAAATATCTCCTCCCCATTCTGACTTCCATTTTAATTCGCTCTCTAATTTTGAATGTGTTTCTTGCATGCAAATAATTTGCATATCTTTCTTGTCATTCAGCCACGTAAAAATCTTCATTTTGGTTTGGAGACATTTGCCAGACCATTACAATTATATGTAGAGATTCCTAAGTTACAGCTTTCCATCAAATTTATCTTAATAGTTTAAAATACCCTCATTAACATGTTTATTCCTAACATTTTCTCGACTCACACACACACATTCACACCCAACAAAAAATACATAAGCCTGTAGAACAAACAAAACATAATCCTCAAATATGATCTTTCTCATCCACGCTCTACCCTTCTTCCCCAACCCCCATCCCCACCCTCTACCACCCACTACCATCCTTAGACTTCCTCTCTAGTTAAGCTTCTAAAATTCCCCACCCAATTCCCCACTATTCACAATTGGTCATCATATAGCTACAGAACAGTGACCTACATAACATTTAATGAAGACAAACATAATTTAACCATTTTCAAAAAATTCCAAGCGCCGTCATTTAAAAGAAAGAGACAATATTTTTGTTCACAAAAAAGGTTATTTATTTACACCATGTATAGGATGATTCCTGTAGTTGACTCTCCAATGGCTTGCCACTCTTCTTAAGTTTGTTTTTTTTATCCTCATGTCAAAGTGCTCCTGCTTACTGATTAAAAATAAATAAAAAAGAAGCTAAAGTTGAATAGTGGTAGAAACAATGGTTAAAATAATGGCAGGATGTCATGGTTGAACATTTTTGGGGGTTCAAAATATGTTTATAAAAGTTAAGTAGTTTAGAGATAGAGATTTTAATTTTCTTAAGTACTGTAGCTAAGGCAAACACACACCTTAATGAGATACAAGTTAAAAAGAACTAAAGACAGAGTGTGATAAAACACTCATCCAGATCAGTAAGCTATTTTAAGAAAACTGGATTATATACATTGGAAAATTAGATCATCTCATTTATGAGAAACAGCTTAAACCAAAATCTACATTTAAACTATATGGGACCAAAGTTTTTAATGTGGGCTTTATAATGCATTATATGACAAAATATGAGTGTGCAGTTCAAATCTTTACTTAAAAAGATTTGCATTCAAATACATCTGTACATACATGCCTATTATAAATGTGTATCATAAACTGTAATCAACACATTTCCAGTATCCACTCTAATGTTTCTCCAGAAACCATGTGGAGTAGGCTATGTTTAAATGCAAAGTAAACTGGTCTTACCAGAAGACGCAAGGTAAAGAGCGGACAAGATAAAAATAAAAATTAAATTAATTTTAAAAGTGAGACAGAGCAGGTAAAGAGAAGACTAGAGCCGCTTTTAAACCTATATGTGGTTAAGTTTGCTAAGTTTGAGCCAGACAGAACATCAACCTGACCGTCAAGTAGCCAACTTTTATTGTCTCTCGAAATAATAGAGACTTTATTAAATTATAGACCCATCTTTTGAATTGATATTGAATCTTAGCATATAAATAATAAATATTGCATCATTACAATACAATCAACAATTATCTAAAAATTATAATTTTTCAGATTATTTAAAATACCTCAATTTGTGACGCATCAGGAACAACAGGGGCGTAAAACTGTCAGGGGCGTAAAACTGTCAGGGGCATAAAACTGCCGGCTGCAGCCTCCCCCTACTCCCTTTTCATGGCGATCGTTTTGCCACTGGTATCATTTCCACGTGGAAAACTCAAAAGGAAAAACTTTACAGTTTTAATATTGCGAGATAAGACGTAAGCAGCTAAATAAACATTCCATGATAGCTGTTGAAATGTAAAACGACCAACAAAAATAATCAGGAAAACTATTAAAAGTTTGTCTAATTTAGTCATTTTGAAATGAAATATAGGCCTATCATTTACGTAAAATTCATGTAATGTAATAGTTATAGTCAAGCTAACTGTCAATGTCAGGGGAGAACATTAACAAAGCAGTTTCCCATCACTGGGAATCATATAGGCAGAAGATTAACAATGATTTGAATGCACATAGTGAATGAATTTAATAATAGATAGGGCTGGATTTCTTGATAGCCTTAAATTAGGCCTAACTTACACTCACCGGCCACTTTATTAGGTACCCCATGCTAGTAACGGGTTGGACCCCTTTTGCCTTCAGAACTGCCTCAATTCTTCGTGGCATAGATTCAACAAGGTGCTGGAAGCATTCCTCAGGGAGTTTGGTCCATATTGACATGATGGCATCACACAGTTGCCGCAGATTTGTCGGCTGCACATCCATGATGCGAATCTCCCGTTCCACCACATCCCAAAGATGCTCTATTGGATTGAGATCTGGTGACTGTGCCTTTAAGTACAGCGAACTCATTGTCATGTTCAAGAAACCAGTCTGAGATGATTCCAGCTTTATGACATGGCGCATTATCCTGCTGAAAGTAGCCATCAGAAGTTGGGTACATTGTGGTCATAAAGGGATGGACATGGTCAGCAACAATACTCAGGTAGGCTGTGGCGTACAACGATGCTCAATTGGTACCAAGGGGCCCAAAGAGTGCCAAGAAAATATTCCCCACACCATGACACCACCACCACCAGCCTGAACCGTTGATACAAGGCAGGATGGATCCATGCTTTCATGTTGTAGACGCCAAATTCTGACCCTACCATCCGAATGTCGCAGCAGAAATCGAGACTCATCAGACCAGGCAACGTTTTTCCAATCTTCTATTGTCCAATTTCGATGAGCTTGTGCAAATTGTAGCCTCAGTTTCCTGTTCTTAGCTGAAAGGAGTGGCACCCGGTGTGGTCTTCTGCTGCTGTAGCCCATCTGCCTCAAAGTTCGACGTACTGTGCGTTCAGAGATGCTCTTCTGCCCACCTTGGTTGTAACGGGTGGTTATTTGAGTCACTGTTGCCCTTCTATCAGCTCGAACCAGTCTGGCCATTCTCCTCTGACCTCTGGCATCAACAAGGTATTTCCGCCCACAGAACTGCCGCTCACTGGATGTTTTTTCTTTTCGGACCATTCTCTGTAAACCCTAGAGATGGTTGTGTGTGAAAATCCCAGTAGATTAGCAGTTTCTGAAATACTCAGACCAGCCCTTCTGGCACCAACAATCATGCCACGTTCAAAGTCACCCAAATCACCTTTTTTTTCCCCATACTGATGCTCGGTTTGAACTGCAGGAGATTGTCTTGACCATGTCTACATGCCTAAATGCACTGAGTTGCCACCATGTGATTGGCTGCTTAGAAATTAAGTGTTAACGAGCAGTTGGACAGGTGTACCTAATAAAGTGGCCGGTGAGTGTGTATATATATATATATATATATATATATATATATACAGTATATTTATATTCTGTAGAAGAAAGAAAATAATCTTTAAATTATTAAAGATTATGGAAAGAAAATATTCTTTAAATTATTGCCTCCAATACCTACAAAAAAGTTTCTTGGAGCATAGCCCTAAACACAACAGGAAGTCAGCTATTTTGAACTAACTCTTATATTTTGTGCATTTTTCATAATTTCCTGATGTTGTACTTTAACGAACTCCTACAGTTTTGATCTTATCCTCTTTAAATTTGGTGAGTGTAATCGTAAGGCCTTTGCGACGTTAAATTGCGAAGATCTTGAGTTTTCGTTGAAGGGTGTGCCCTTGGCGGCCTGACAAATATACACCCAATTTCAGCCTTTTGGTGATTTGTGCATGAATATGTCATACAGTTACATATTGCTTGCAGTTCCGATGTTGCTAGGCAACCACACACAGCCTGCAGTAACTCAGGCATACAATGTCTGATCTGCCCCAAACTTCACATGTTTGAAGAGTCCTGTCTTGAACACATGACCATGCTCATATTTGGTTATAGCAATAGCGCCACCTGCTGGTAGCAGGCAGTGTGGCAAATATATAAATGCTTTGACATAGTCCTCCTATATTTATTATCATTACATAGTGCCCACCGTGCTCTGTCTTCCCAAAACCGACGGGTGGCGGCGGCACGGGTGTGAGGGCCCTTTTCATCGCTGCTTGCAGCTTTAGTTATATATATTATATATATCCACTTTTTTAGCCCTTAAATAGCTTTTTCAAATTTGATGCAGTTTTGTAAATACTGATATAAATTACAGTAACCTTAGATTTCAATTGTTTCCATACACACAAAAGATAACATATTTAACTTTTTATGACAGATGTTGCAATTTTAATGTGTTAATCATCTCTGCTTAAGTGTAAAAATATTTTTTGCAAATGAAAATGTGAAAAAAAAGAAAGAAAATAGAGCAGTGCTGCGGCAATGACATCTTGTGTCGGTAAGGACACAATGTTAAACTGCCACGACAAAAAATGGCATATATATATTAATATACTAATATGTACTTATGTACTAATAAAATACGGTATTTGTATTTTAAAATATGGTAAACCTTGAATTTGTCTCTACCGCAACACAAGGTCTTTACCGCAACACCTGAAATTTGCTGCGGTAAAGACATGTTAAAACGGAAATTACATTTTTAGTAATATTTTAGCTAATTGGCAGCTAGCAAGGCCTACCACCAGGGTTGGAATTACGTGGGAGCCAGTGGGAGCTGAGCTCCTATAGAGAGAGGATGAGCTCCCATGAAAGCAGTAAAATCATACACCTGTGGGGCTCTAAAAATCATCAGCAACATTATTTTCAATTACAAATAAAGCACTTTTTCCTTCAATAATCGAGGCATATTTGTTAACCCTTTCGCACGTATGTTCACTGCGGTGTGATTAGAACCATAGATATGTATATAAAGGCTAGATGTGTTACGGCGGAGTCATCATCACGGCGGCCATCTTGTCACAGGTAAGCTGATGTAAGATGAGTGGTCAACACGAACACAAATACTCTTATCTCGTTGAAATCTTGACTGATTTACGAACGGTTTGGTTTCTTACAAACGTTATTAACGAGGCTATAATTATCTGGATGATTATTTATTTTTACACTTATTTTTCATAAGTATGCTGTGGCATAGCTACATCTCTGACGTTTATAACAAACCAAACCGTTTGAAAATCGGTAGAAAATTGAGCAAGTTATGGTTATTTTAATAGAACATGTACCATTAACACAATGTTACGAGTGAGCGAGCTGCCTGGGACAAGATGGCCGCCAGGTGCTGACGTCGACCTCCATTGGCCAGCAGCGCGGACGACACATCTAGCCTTGATTAGAACAGTCAGTGCATCACGTGATCAACTGCTGAATTCAAAAGTGCTTTCGCACGTTGGCTGGCGCTGAGCCAGAGACAGACGCGCTCAGTGCTGTCAGTCAACCACATAATGTTTATTTTAGGTTTCAGACATTTAAATACACATAAGTAGCTACTAGCAAAATAAATATTTTGGGGGGACGCTAGGTAGGCCCCACCAATATTTTAGCGAACTCCTTTCAGGGTTTTCCTGCATATGGAATTAGCAGGCAGCCGCCTCCGGCTCTCGACAGAACTCGGATAGACAGTCACATGCAGATACACTTTTTCCACTGACGGTTCTGTTGCGGGTTCCCGGCCTGTGTCCATTCTCAAACCGTATAGTTTGCCGACAGTGCTGCGCGGGTCGGACGAGCCAAATAATAAAAACATTAGCCTATATTCAAATTAATCGAGGATGGATGACGGATAAATCATTATAATGTGTTGATTTTAATACAGACACGGCACTCTCATCATGGTAAAACGCAGTGAGCGCCACTGTTTTACTTTCGTTTTCAACAACATAATTCTCTTTAGAGAAAAATCAATCAAGGAAAACATATCAGGGCATTTACTACAGTTGTAATTTTTCATGTAGGCCTAAATTATTTTATTTGATTGGTAACAGCCTACTGTCTTATTATTCTAATTTAATGTATTGATCAAATTAAGGAATATTTTAAAAGAAAGATGGAGCATAGGCTACATAAAATTAGAGGGAAAATCAAAATGCCCTATTTTAAAGGTAAAAAAATATTCTGATAAGAGTGTTTGCCAACAGTGATGTAATGAAACATTGTCAATTAACTTTGAAGGGAGTAAAAAGCCTCTGTTTAGGATATGAAATGTAATTCTGGCCAAAGAAGAACTTTTAATTTAAATAAATGTGAATTTTAAATCAGCCTACTTCAGTGTGATATTTTACCATATTATCATGCTTAACATTGAGAATTTGAAAAATTGTAATGATGTTCAGATGCAGATATCTAAATCAAAGAATATCATAGGTTTGGGCGGTTGGATTATTTTTAACAGCGGATTCGGGTGACTCAAAGTGCACCAGATTAATGAATTTATCTTTAAAATCTACAAAATGTTCTTCCTGGGGGGTATGCCCCCAGACGAAGGTAACGAACGCCACCCAAATATCTCTACTCCTGTATTAATAAACGTTGAACTCAAAATAATGAAGTGCAGTAGGCCTATTCAGGAATTTATCATATACACCACGCCTGCTCATGGGCTACTGTTCTTTCTTTTTTTAAAAAGACCCCTACAAAGATGAAATCATCATTCGAACCCTGGCTACCACATTAGTTCGGACTCTTAGCATCTTAATATTAATTCAACATTAAAATACATTTGTTTTTTAAATGTAGTTCAAAATACTCAATTATTAAGCTGAATGGGAAGGACTCAATAAATACTAGAGCAGAAAAGATCATTTCTGTTTCCATAGAAACTAGACTTGTTTGTGTTCGATAAAATTTCATAATTAAAGCTTTTTTTCATTGTTGCAGTAAGGACTCAAAAGTGTGTGACAGGCACATTTAGCTAAAAAAAATCTGAAAATTGATCTAATACAAAGTATTTTAAGATGCTGTAAATGAATCTGTATATTAAACAATTCCGTTTGAAATAATGTCAAATTGTAATTAAATTACAAAAATAAATCATTTTTAAGTTAAAAGCGCCCATATTTGCAGAAACACACTATATACTGTCATTTAAAAGGTAAAGGTTCTGAAACCATTGAAGGAGATCCCATTATAATTTTAATACAGATTTACACTAGTAACAATACATTATATATTTTAATTGTATGATATGATTAATATCATATTTTTTAAATATGATTTTGTAACGAGGTTAATTAAATGTTATGGGAAGGAGGAGGCGGGAACTGGCAAAACTTGAAGACTTTAATAATAAAATAAACAAATACAAATCTTAAGTAAAGACAGGAGCGTGGACGACTCAGAACACATCATAAATCCAGCGATCACACGGCACCGGTCCTGCTCGCCACCGATCGTTTCATTAGCTCTAAGGTGGACACCTGACTTAATAAATGATATTTCCAGTCTGAATCTAACCATCTCATGTCAACAACTGGAAAAGTCAGTCAGATATTTATAACCATGTTTATTATTGTGCTTTTTTACAATACCATACTTTTACAAAATCTTCTGTTATTGAAAAACTGTTGCTTTACCTTGAATAAAACTGAAAACCATAAGACCTTTGTCTCAAAATATAAACATTAATTATATAGATTGTAATTTGCTACTTAAATCTACAACTTTTAAAAAACATCAAATATTAGATGACACTAGCGCAGGATCAGCTTTGCGCTGCTGCTCTCGATCGCGTCACAGATCTGCCTCATGTCCGTTTAGGAAAGTTTTTGTGCATCTAGTGAATCAGAGGCGCCTTTAGCCCTGTTGTTACCCTACATCTGTATATATAATAAAAAAAGACTATTATTTTTCAGTCTTTTACCATTAAAATCACAAACAATCATTTTTACAGTGTATAGAAGCAGCCGACCAAACAGTTCTGTCTGCAAGCTTGTCAACTTTAATATTTATACTTCAGTTTACTTTCAGACAAGCCTTTATTAATCCTTTCTTCAAACTTTGTCTTGACATGTTTATAATCTTTTTAGTTTTATGGAAATATTATCTTAATTTCAGTTTATTGTGATTGTATCCTTAAGTTCAAACTAGAATTGAAATCCAGTTTTCCACCTAAATTCAAATTCAGTTACTGAAATGTAGAAATAATTTTTTAATTCTGTCTAATGTTGCAGAAGCCTGCTTTATACTGGTAGTCAGTGAGTTAAAACAGGTGTTCAGGATCCGTAACTGGTGTGTGTGTGTGTGTAGGATGGCTACAGTGGGAGTGAATGTGATGGAGACGGCGGCTCTAGGGAGACCCTTCCAGCTGGGGATGCTGTACGACTGCAGGAGAGATGCTCTGATACCAGGTACAGAACATTTACTGGTTATAAATGTAAAAGAGGTTCTCTGATGTGAAGTGAAGGTGACCCTGATAAGCATATACAGTCATATAAGCACACTTCAGAAAGGTTTTTTTACACAACAGGTGCACATAGCGTTAAGGCCATTGCACACCGAGTCCGAAATTCGCATCCGAAATTTTTGCACGTTAAAAAAAAATATCGACCTCACGTTATGTCAATCATGCTTGCACACGCGCCTCCGAAACTTTCGTCCGTCATAAAATTAATCGGATCGGGTTCGATTTTCTGCGTTTTTCGCATCCAGAGCCAGCATTTTGAGAGGTCTTTTGACAATTCAGGGCCGGGGGAGCTCGTCCTCAAATCATTGCACATTTGCGCAGTGCTTTCAGTTTCGGTTTTCAGTTGGATCAAGTGTTTATGTTCTCTTCTCTATATTGGATTATGAAATTAATAAACCTCCCCTTTCAATCAGATTGAAATTTAGGATCGAATAAGATGTGATTGAGCAGCCAATTCCATAACTAATGTATTATTTGGGCACAATATATAACAGCCTAGATGTTTCGTCTGCCCAGCGCTTCAACCGGTGCGTGTGTGTGTGTGTGTGTGTGTGTGTGTGTGTGTGTGTTTGTGTGGTGCCATACCTTAGACATACTGCCAGAATCATACTAGAATCATATTAGACATACTGGCTCCAGAATCGCTAGCAAATAATCAAACTGTCCCACTGACATTCTGAAGTAAATTTTGAATCGCTAGAGATAAATTCGCAACTCCTTGATTAAGGAGGTGAAACTCTCCTTCCTCTCGGCGCAATTTCAGGATTGGATGGACGTAATATTTTCTCTTTCTTCTCTTTTCAATAAGAGAGAGGGCAACAAAATCATCCTCACTGCTTGACGAATCCATTTGGTATTTTTGCGTTTTTCCCGCAAAAGTTTTGGTAAATACGCATTGGACTCGAGTGTGCAAGGTTTCTGTGCGTGACGAATTTTTAGGCTGACGAATAGGGATGGGAATTGATAAGAATTTAACGATTCCGATTCCATTATCGATATTGCTTATCGATCCGATTCCTTATCGATTCTCTTATCGATTCTCATTGGGTGAGGGAATAAGTACAAATTTGTTTGTTTGTTTGAACTTGCTTTAATATCTGATCAGAAGCACAGAGTATACACAAATTATGTAAAACTAACATCATAAAGTATGATATTTTTTAACTTTGAGCAATGATGGAACTATACTTGACTTTTCTTGGGAGCATATAAAACAAAACAGCTCCTTGGACAAAATGAAATGTAATATTGTAGTAGTTATAAACAAAGGTTTATTTTAGTTTAGATTAACATTTGAGGGCAGCAATTGTATTCATAATGTCAAAATACAACCGACGTGATGTTATTTGAAAGCATTATAGCCTACTATTCCTGTCAAACTTACAGATAGTAGTGTTATACAGTAAATCTTGGTGATGTTGCTGATCTGTGGACACTGGATAGTTCATTCATGGCACAATGTTTCTTCCTGGTTTCCACGTCAGCGCTGTTTGATCCGTTAATAACGGAGAAATGTGAATGTTTCTCACTAGATCTCGCAGCGATGTTATTACTTCAGTAGCGAATTCAAATGTTTTCTTTACTGGATTTGCCGGTGTAGTAACAGTGCTGATGATGAAGATCGGCTTGCGCTGCTTTGGTCCAAACTGATGAACGGTCCGCCATCCAAACAACCACACAATAACGAGTAGCTCAGTTTCGTTCCGTTTACGTTAAATTTGCCATTGATGTAGGGCAATGTTGTGGTCACGCCACACTATGAACGCGCTTGCCACGGCAGCGCCTACATTTGAATAACGAAATGTTGGTCGGAAGGAAAAATGAACTGAACGAACCGTCTCTGCCTTGAAGCCATTTTGCCGCGTTCTGAAAACAACATAGCGTGTGTGTGTGTGTGACGCCATGACGCATTTACAACGAGCGGAACCGATAAGCGGAATCGTTAAGCAGGCAAGCTAACGGTTCCAAGGAATCGATTCACAAGGCACCGGTTCTGAAGAAGAACCGGTTTTCAGATTCCCATCCCTACTGACGAACACGAAAAAACGCATCCGAAAATTTCGTACTCAGTGTGCAATGGCCTTTACAGTCGAATCATTTAATCAATATTGTTTTTATAGACATAAATATTGACTCGACTGTATTAAACACCTTATGCTTTTGCAGGAATCACACTGTGGGATCAAGAAAAGCTACAGCAGAGTCTACGAGTCCGTCCCCAAATTAACACAAATTTCGAAGTCACGGCTTCAGACTCCATTCAGGACAAATCAGCCTTACTGAACATTGACGGCTCTCTGAAACTGAGTGTTTTAGGTGGACTCGTCAATGTCACAGGAGTAGCCAAATATCTCAACGACACCAAGAAGTCCTTCAAACAGTAGAGACTGACACTACATTATCATTCAACCAGCAGGGTTGAAGAACTGAGCATGAACCACTTGGCATCTGAAAATATAGTTCATCACGAGGTGTTTGATAACGACGCAGCGACACACGTGGTGACCGCAGTGCTGTATGGAGCAGACGCCTGCTTTGTGTTTGATAGAGAAGTTTCCTCAGATGAGGAAATAAAGACAGTAGAAGGAGAAGCTAAAGTGGCCTTTGAGAAGCTCAAACTTATTTCAGTAGACCCAAACAGCAATCTGAAGATGAATGATGCTCAGAAGAACGCAGTCCAAAAATTCGCATGCACGTTTTATGGTGACTTCCAGTTACCGTCTAACCCGACCTCTTTTGAAGATGCGTTGAAGGTGTTCGCTGATCTTCCAAACCTGCTGGGAGGAAAGAAAGAGCTGGCGGTTCCTCTGAGAGTTTGGCTTTTTCCTCTGGACAAACTTCTCTCAAAAGCTTCCAAACTTCAGAAGGACAGCAGCATGGATCTAATCATGGCGACTGAATCAGTGATTGAGAGTTTGAATACAACTGAGATGAAATGCAGTGATCTTCTGGAAGACTCGCCTTCTTCAAACTTTGCTGCATTTCGTGATAAAATCCTGCAAATGAAGCAAAACTGTGACACGTACAAACTGAGACTCATGAAGAAACTCGGCTCTCTGCTGCCGAACATCCGTGGGGACGTGAAGAACGAAACTGACCTGAATGATCTTCTACAAGAACATGATGGATCTCCATTCAGAGGACGAGACCTGGCAGAATGGCTGAAAGAGAGAGAGAGTCTAATGTCATTAAATCAGTCCTCAGACAGCTGAAGAATGCCAGTGCACAGGTAGAAGACAACATAGATCTGATTCTGATGGATCTGGAGGTTGGAAATGTGGTCTGCTACACGTTCACATCACTGGACTCGTCAGATGTTCTGCTTCTTCAACAAAAGGCCTATCTGAGTCCTTTAACAAAAGGAAAAAATGAGAACAGCCCAGATCCAGAGCAGAAGTCTTGGCTCACTCCTGAGATCCAAAAGACACTGAAGAGCAACTTGAAGGTATTTAAGGACTTATTCTATTCAAAAGAGCGTAAACCAGCCAAGTTCATCGTGTCCTCAAAGGAAATTAAGAATAATCCAGGATCCTGCATTCTGCTGTATGAAAGTGAATGTGATGAAGCCGTTTGCTGTATTCCTCCATCCAAACCAGCCTGTCCAATCACTGAAGAGGTCAAAGATGATAGTGTGGTCCTGAAGGTTCCTCCATCATGTCCTGAAACAGTGGAGCTGAGACTACTGTACAAACGGAGGCAGGATTCATTCTGGTCATCTAAAGCTGTGCCGAAAGATGACAACACAGTTACTCTGACTGGTCTGAGAGAGGGAGCTGTGTATGAGGTCAGATGTGCAGCGCTGGGTAAACTCAACTACACCGCATACAGTGATGTCACTGAAGTTGTCACGAAGGTATGATGATAATTTATCAGCTGAAGAAAAAAATGCAATCATTTTTATGAAAAATACAGACTTTATGAGAATGAGTCATCGGTAACTTCTTATTTTTCAAATATTTCCTCTAGAATAAGGGCGGTTTGATTACTGGTGAGTCATGTATTATTCCTGCCCATCTTTGCTTTTAACATTTTGTTGAATTGTGTTGTTTGTGAACAACAACAACAGGTGTATGTGTGTGTGTTGCAGAGACTGACTTTAAAGGAGAGGGTCACTCGACCCCTATCACTGCCTCCGAGAGCTGTTGGTCTCCAGGACCTCATCAATCTCCTCAGTGTATGTGCCTCTTTTTCATAAATTCATTTTTGGGCTGAGACTGCCATTCTAGAGGATTAAACTTGTGTTACAGACACAATTCCAGTTGGTTAGTTCACTCCTACTTTGGTAGATTATATTATATAAGTTGGTAGATTGGATATCACTTTGCACAGACTAGGTCTATGGCTCTTTGTTGACACATAGCCTATGATGTTTTAACTAGGGGTGGGAGAAAAATCGATCCATCGATGCATCACGATTCTCTCTCAGATGAGCGATGACGCTGAGTTTGCTTTAGAAACATCTATTCTGCTTGCTTCCAATTCCTCACATAGGCCTACATACACCACACGAACCCTCCGTAAAATAATCTTTCATAAAGTTCGGAAAGATTGAAGCGAAGTTGCCAGTGAGTGCTCTTTGCCATCGCGGCTATTTAACTGCAGCAAACGGGCAAATACCGGTCTATCTGGGTTCCCAAAACCATTGAGTCACGGAGTCAGTACGGTGAAGACCACTGTATGTACACGGAGATATATCATCCATTATAGGACAGTTTCTGACTGCTAAAATGAGCTTCTCGTTCAACTTGCCTCGAGTCAGACTCAGCACTGAAGAGTGACGCGCTCCACTGACTTCACTCCTATTGGTTGTCGCTCGTGAAAATCGCTCTTCATTTGCATAAAGTTGAAAATTTCTCAACTTTGTCGCGTCGCTAGACACGCCCCACTGGTCGCCGAAAGTCGCCCGCTCACCATTGATAATGAATGGGATCGCGTCGCGTGTAGTGTAAACGCAGCTTAAGTCTTGTTGCTTCACATTATGCCACAAATACTGTCAGTAGAGCTTAAAAATAAAGTACACCCAAAATTACCACTCTGTCATCATTTACCGTGCCAAACCTGTATGACTTCTTCTGTAGAACACAAAAGACGACATTTTGAAGAGCACTGCGAAACCAAACAATATCTAACCACTTTTCATTGCATGGCATTTTTTTGGTGTTCTTTCACAAAATATCTTAATTTTTCACAAAAGAAAGTAATACAGTTTTGAACATGGATCATTGCTTTAAATATGTTGGCTGCTCTCATCTGTTCCAGCCTTTTATCCAAACTCTAGTAGCACAGAAGTGACGTCTAGTTCAGGGCTGGAAAAAGTTCTTAATATAGACTAGATAATGTTAATGATGTAAATGTGATAAAAGAAAAGCATGTGAAGTGAAAGTAGCTGAACTGTGTTTGTGTGTCTGTAGTATCAGAGACGTTCAAACTGAGACTGATGGAGGAGTTTCGGTATCTGAATGAAGAAATATCACCCGGTCGAAGACAACTACTGAATGATGTCTTCATTGAGCGGCACATCACAGAGGAACCAGATTCTCACATCAATAATAATAAAGAAATCATAAGCATTTTCCAAAGCCAGAAAATCAGGACCGTTTTGATGAAGGGTGAAGCTGGCATTGGCAAAACTGTGGCTGTGCAGAAGTTCGTCCTGGACTGGGCTGAAGAGAAATCAATCCATGACCTCGAATATATATTTCCAATCCCTATCCAGAAGCTGAACATCCTCAGAGAGACGGTGAAGGAGTGCAGCTTCATGGAGCTTCTGCAGCGATGCTGTGAAAACTCTGGACATCTGAATCCTGAGTCTGGGGTCATGCTGATCTTTGATGGACTAAATGAGTTTAAACTTCCTTTACGTTTCGAAACCACAAAGAAGATTAAAGATCCAAACAAACCAGCCTCAGTCTCTGATCTACTGACAAACCTCATGATGGGAAATCTGCTTCCAAACGCTCGTATCTGGATCACCAGCAGACCGGCAGCAGCCAATCAGATACCTGCGCAGTTTATTGATCGTGTGACCGAGATCCAGGGCTTTAATGATGGACAGAAGGAGGAGTATTTCAGAAAGAGCATTAGTGACCAGAGTATGGCCAATAAAGTCATCAGTCACATCCAGAAATCTCCACGCATCAACAGCATGTGTTATTCACCAGATTACTGCAGAATCATCGCAGCGATTCCAGAGGAAATGTTCAGAACAGGCGGAGAAGATTTCCCCAAGAATCTCACTCAGATGTACAGCAAACTCCTGTTAGCTCAGACTGAACTGGATCCAGAGAGAAGAGACCATCATCGCTTTGGGGAATATAGCCTTTGACCTGCTGGTGAAGGCCAACTCTCTCTTCTGTGCTGAGGATCATGAACTCAGTGCTGAACGTGTTAAAGCAAGCTCATCAATCATTAAAGTGATAGATGAAAAAAGAAAGTCCTTCTGTTTCGTGAATCACCGAACACAGGAGTTTCTGGCCGCTGTGTATGCGACTGATGTCATTAATGGAGGAAACCCACTCCGGCTCAGAGATCTCTCCGGTCTGAAACTTGAGCTCGGAGAGAAGAGCTTCACTACGATTCACTCCAGAACGTGATGAACATCGCTTTACAGAAACAGATGGAGCTCTTCTTCTGCTTCTTACTGGGTTTCAGACTGGAGTCCACTCAGATTGCTTTAAAGGAGCTCCTGACACAGAGAAGCAGCAACTCTTCATCCAGTCAAGAAATAATTCAACACATCAAAACTATGATGATGAAGTCCTCCTATGACTCATGCTGTGTCCTGTTGGACTGTTTGAAAGAGCTGGATGAGCGTTGTCTGATCCAGGAGATGAAGACACAGCTGAGATCTGGACTCGGACTCTCTCCTGATGAGATCTTGCTGCTGAACCCAGAAGAGAAGCTGGAAGAGATTAAATCACATCCATCAGAGGAACTGAAGCCTCGACCAGTGCTCAAAACATCTGGAGAACATAAGTGAGTAAATATGAGCTGTGAAATAATAACTATCCTTTAACTGTCTAAATCAGGGTTCCTCAGAACTCAGACTCAACTTGAGATTTTCATCTGAAAAGTCAGCTCCTAGTGGTTGAGCTGGCGTAACTCTTGTCAGTCGAAGGTTGTGTAAGGATGAGTTGATGGAGACAATAGAAAAGCACTGGTTGCATGTATTCAGCCATTCACAATACACCAAATACATGCAACCGTCCGTCTCAAAACAGCTCTATCTCCAGCCCTGGATCAGTATAGGGACACCTATGCCTATTGGAGGGTGGGAGGGAATAAATTTGACATTAAACCTGAATGCAGGATATATCAGTGTGGAGTAGGTCTCAAAGCTTTGCTGATCTGAGTTCTTGTTTACAAGTGATTTGTCTTTTGTAGACATTTGTGTTTTCTTCACACTCACAGGTTGAGATCTTGTGGTATCAGTGATGGAGGTTGTGCTGTTCTGAGATCAGATCTGAGATCAAACCCGTCTCATCTGAGAGAACTGGACCTGAGTGAGAATAACATCACAGATTCAGAAATGAAACGGCTTTCAGCTCTACTGAAACATCCTCAGTGTAAACTGGAGAAACTGGGGTCAGTGGTATTGTTTTTGGTCATGAGTTTTTCACAAGGAATACTTTTGCTGTATATATTTTGCTGTGAAAAACAACAGAAGAGTAAAAGTGGTAGGACAGTTGTGAGTGTGTCTCCAAGCTTGGTGTACTGTTATACTTGGTATAAGGGATAATACCAGTATGGAGTGTCACTCCATACTGGTATCATCCCTTATACCAAGTATAACAGTGATATACTGGTTTAAAGGGGGAAATGTCATGAAACTTTCCACAAATCTGCTGCAGTCCATGAAGTGATGTGTGTGTGTGTGTGTATATATATATATATAGTATGTGTGTGTGTATATATATATATATATATATATATATATATATATAACATTTAAAAAATGATACCAGTAACAATAAATTATGACCATTTAAACAGCTGTTTTAATATCTTCATAATCCATAGGTCTGAAATTGACCATTTCATATTTAGGGAACTTATGTCTCTATAATACCTTTCAATAATTCTTTTTAATAATTAACTGGTTCTCATTGTATTCTGACTTTAATATATTTGTATTTCTCGCACTCACAGGTTGAGATCTTGTGGTATCAGTGATGCAGGATGTGCTGTTCTGAGTTCAGCTCTGAGATCAAACCTGTCTCTGAGAGAGCTGGACCTAAGTGAGAACACCCTTACAGAATCAGGAGTGATGCAGCTTTCAGATCTACTGGAACATCCTCAGTGTAAACTGGAGAAACTGGGTGAGTGGTATTGTGCATATTGTATAATATAATAACTAGTGCTGTCAAACGATTAAAATATTTAATCGATTAATGTCATAGTTAACTTGCGATAATCACGCAATTTATCTATCTCTAAATGTCTCTTGATTTCTTTTTGTCCAAAACAAAAAACAAACAAAAATAACGACTTTATTCAACTATTAATTTCCTTCTCTGTACGGCCGTGATATTTCACGTAGTGAAACTACGCAAAGCTTCTGTTGCAGGGACGTGCACAGGAATTTTGAGGGGCAGTTGCTCTGACCTGAAAAAAGGGCACCCCCCTCCCTCCTCACGGGCTATATGAAGGAATATATTCAATTGAATTTGTCCCCTTCCAAATTGCCTTTTCTGGGCGTGTTTTTCCAAACGCAATGCCTCATCTTATGGTCTTATTATTATTTATAAAGATTGCAAAACGTCAGAGACGAGACACATGAGCAAAAGAGTTCCTCATATTGTTTATTGTTTTGTAATTATTATAATTTATTTATTTATTTGAAAAGAAATAATCTGGATTGAATAGAAAAACTCGCTTCTAATAAAAAATAAAACGATTTCAGGAAAAAATACAATCCTTTTTTGCCTATCCTGACCTCCCCCTGGGGCCCTAAGCAAAATTCTGCTAATGGGCCCTCTACCTGATCTGTGATGCCGTGAGCTATGTAAACCATTTGCCATTTCCACACAATACCGCCCAATACAATCCTCCCTCCTTTAAACAAAACAGTCAAAGAATAAGTACAACAGTATAGAACAGAATGAGGTTCAAACAAACAATATTTACTGAATAAAGTATTTTTTATAGAATGTTAAGATAACAAGTGAATATTAACATAAACATTAATAAGAAGAAAATAATAAAGTATAACCCTGAGCTTTGGCTTTTGGGATTAACTTTGGTTCTCTCTACCGGTATTTATTTTTGGCATCAGTATGACTTTTTTATGCATATTGAAGCAAATCTTGATTTATAGTTATTATTTAATGATGGATGTGCAATGCATCCATATTGACCAGTATGTCCAGCTAATCAACATTTTAAATTCAATATTATAGCCTATAAATCAATAGTCAATCAATGTCAATTGTCAATACATTGAATTCCTAGCATAATTAGAGTTTTTAACTACGCTGAGACTAGATAATCAGTGTCTTTATAATGTGTACTTTGGGAGTGCCATTATTCACGTGCATGTATTGTACAGTATTTCTGGTCTCCACATATTTCTGCTTGAAAAATGCGAGTTTCATTTCGTGCACGCGCATGTGAACGCACCATAACGCACGCGACGCGGTTATGTTTTCCGAGCTGCAGTTAACAAACACCGTTGCACTTTTGTCGTTCATCAAAAACAAACGTAACAAATAATTGTATTTTACTCTCACTTTTGTCAGTCACAAAGTGATGCAAGATATAAACTGCCTGCTAGGTTAGCAAGACCTAAAACCATCAAACTTTGCTGACATCAAAGTTAGAGAGGAGAGAACACAAGTTTACCTGATTGTTATTCCTGCAATTCACTCTCATGGTTTTTTTTTTTTCTTTTTTTCTTCTTCCTCTTTTCGTGACGAGAAGGATAGTTTGATTGCGCGCCTTGAGTAATTTGCGGTGGATTGCGCACCGGTCGCATGCAGTCCATGGTCGCGTGCGGCGCTGCAGCCACGTAAACAGTTTGACTTTCACTTTCAGTGCCCGAATAGAAGTGAATGAGGCTTTGTAATTAGGGCCCAAGCCCTGAAAGGGCGCAGAGCCCTGCCTGCTTTCCTTCCGATTATTGTTAGGGCCCAAGCCCTGGAAAGGGCACAGAGCCCTATTGTTCCTTCCGATTATTTTTACGGGCCCAAGCCCTGAAAGGGCGCAGAGCCCTATTGTTTTCCTTCCGTATTCTAGGGCCCAAGCCCTGAAAGGCGCAGGGCCCTATATTTTCCTTCCGATTATTAGGGCCCAAGCCCTGAAAGGACGCAGAGCCCTATTGTTTTTCTTCCGATTATTTTTTTTTTTTTTTTTTTTTTTTTTTTTTTTTTTTTTTTTTCTTTTTCTAGCGACTATTCGGGCACTTTTGGGGCCCTTAACATGCTCGAAAACTCTTGAAACTTTGCACACGGGTCAGAACCCGCGGCCATCAGAGCCGGGCTGAAGCTGGTACCCGGGCGTGGCAGGGCGGCTCGTCAGCGCCCCCTGGAATGGGGTCCGAACACCTGGTCCATAACTCAAACACACTTGCATGTAATAATATGAAACTCGGTACACATGTCGATAGCAGAATTTCATCTATACCTCGCGTTCTTGCTTTTTACCCAGCCCAACAGGAAGTCGGCTATTGAGGTTTTTTTGTAAAACACACGCAATGAACTTTTAAATACTCCTCCTAGAGCTCTGATCCAAATTCGACAAAACTCGGTCAGCTAGAAGTCAAGACATTGAGGATGAAAGTTTGTGTGGGGATTTTTGATATCTCGAACGGTTTGGCCGTGGCGAGGGAAACGAAACTATGGCGAGAACGTGAAACAGGAAGTGTGTCATAACTTCAGCATACATTAACTGATCTGGATGAAACTTCAGCAGTGCGTTCGCTGTAAGAGGACGATCACATGGATGTGACTATTGTGAGTCAAAGTTATAGCGCCACCAACTGGCAGCAGGAAGTGTGTCACTTTCAAAATGCTTTGAAATCACCCTCTTATTTTTACCCGATTTGCTTCAAACTTCATCTGTATAATGTACATACACGGCAGATGAAGACCTATGAATGGATTCTTGATATCTTTGAAACTGTTGCCGTGGCGACAGCATCAAACTTTACCATTCTTTTAGGATGCATTCTTTTAGGGATTCGAACATTTGTCCATAAATCAAACACACGTGCATGGATTAATATGAAACTCGGTACACTCATAGATCACATCAGGCCAAACAACTTTCGTGCTCTAAGTTTTACGACAGTTCGAACGGAAGTACGGGAATTATGTTTTTTTTTTTAAATAATTGTCCTAGAAAAACATCAAATTACAACCCATGCTGTTACCAATCACCACCAAACTCGGATATGCATGAAGTCAAGACATTGAGGATGCTATATTCCGGACGGATTTTTGATATCTCGAACGGTTTGGCCGTGGCGGATTTTTTTGACTAAAAAAGGACACATAAAGTGTGTTATAACTTGGTTAGTTTTACTGACAGTTACAAAACTTGCCGTGTATATTGTTCTATTCAAGCCAAACAACTTTCTAATTAACAATAATAAGCTCAAACCCACAGAAAGTCAGATATTGTAGTTTGAATATGATCATGCTCTTTCTGAGCCTAGGCCTGTCACACAGTCTGTGTGTGTGTGTGATTGAGTCTTTTGACACACAGTCTCTGTGTGTGTGTGTAGGGGGAGGGGGCTTAATAATTTCACTGTGTGTCTGGCCTGCTAAAGTAAATACATTTCTTAAGCCTGGTATTTTTTAAATAAGTTTTTGTTTTTATTTTTTTATAAGTAAAGACATATAACCTGTTTAATTGTAGTGCATTGACAATAGTTTTATATAATTAGTGTATTAATTAAATTAACTTGGTCCATAAATCAAAAAGGAAGTGTGTTAAAACTTCTGCATACATTAACTGATCTTGATGAAACTTCAGCAGTGTGTTCGTTGTAAGAGGCCGATCACATGGATGTGACTATTGTGAGTCAAATATATAGCGCCACCAACTGGCAGCAGAAAGTGTTTCACTTGCAAAATGCTTTGAAATCACACTCTTACTTTTACCCGATTTGCTTCAAACTTCATCTGTATAATGTAAACACACGCCAGATGAAGAGCTGTGAAAGCATTATTCAATATCTAAGATAATGTTGCCATAGCAACGCATCAAACTTTAACATTCCTTTTTTTTTGATGATTTTGAGTCTCTTAGCGGCTTTTGGGGCCCTTAATGGGTTTGAAAACTCTTGAAACTTTGCACACAGGTCAGATCCCACAGCCATCAGAGCCGGGAAGATGGTACCCGGGTGTGGCAAGGGGGCTGACAGCGCCCCCTGGAACGGGGTCCAAAACTTGGTCCATAAATCAAACACGCTTGCATGTAATAATATGAAACTCAGTACACATGTTGATCTCATCGTTTCATATATTCATATATTCTCCTCAAGCCGGACAACTTTCTAATTTACACTCATGAGCTAGGACCCACAGAAAGTCAGATATTTTGGTTTGAAAATGTTGAGTGTCTCTCTGAGCCTACACTTCTGTATGGCAAGCCCTTTTAACATTTAAAAGCTAAGTTTGACTATTCGTAATTAACATTGTAGATATCAACAACGTCTTTCTAGTCGTAATTACATTTTGGATAGTTTGTATTATCATTTAAGATATCTGTAACGTAATTGTGACTAGTTGAAACGACAGATAGAGTATGGCAAGCCGTTTTAACATTTAATCATTTTAACCTACTAGTCTCTATTTTCATGCTACTAGTACTTATTTTTTAGATACTAGTATCTATTCCATTAAGTACTAGTACTTATTCATTAGCTACTAGTGCTTATTCTTTAGATACTAGTGCCTTTTCTTTAGATACTAGTGTTTATTCTTTAGGTACTAGTACCTTTTTAAAGATACTAGTACTTATTCATTAGACACTAGTCCTTATTTATTAGATACTAGTACTTATTCATTAGATGCTAGTCCTTATTCATTACATACCAATGCTTATTAATTAGTTACTAGTACTTATTCATTAGATGCTAGTACCTATTAAATAGATACTAGTACTTATTCATTAGACACTAGTACTTATTTCAATGGTGACTAGTAACTATTCTTTTGTTACTAGTCACATTTTTTCCAGTGACTTCTATGGTGATCTGTCATTCAGATATCAACTATTCAGTTCTGACTAGTATGTTAGTATGTATTCCAATTGTGGAATACATACTAGTATGTATTCCAAAGCAGGG
This sequence comes from Hybognathus amarus, assembly GCA_030378365.1. NCBI lineage: Eukaryota > Metazoa > Chordata > Actinopteri > Cypriniformes > Leuciscidae > Hybognathus > Hybognathus amarus. The sequence continues at coordinate 2,350 of JAQIUQ010001310.1, read as the reverse complement.
GTTACGTTTTTGCACGTCGTGCAGAATAACCCTAAAGGCACCAAGGTGGCGGTGCCACCGGCTTTATATGTGTGTGTGTGTGTGTGTGTGTGTGTGTGTGTATATATATATATATAGTGTAAATATAGCTGCGAGCAGCGATGGAGGGCCAAAGCCGGCGGTACCGCCCATCCCGGTGCCTTTAGGCACCGGGGTTGGGTGCCACCGGCTTGGGCCCGTGACTGCTGCGCAGCTGTGTATTTAGGGCCCAAGCCCTGAAAGGGCGCAGAGCCCTATTGTTTCCTTCCGATTATTTTTTTTTTTTTTTTTTTATTTTTTTTTTTTTTTTTTTTTTTTTTTTTTTTTTCTAGCGACTACTCGGGCACTTTTGGGGCCCTTAACATGCTCGAAAACTCTTGAAACTTTGCACACGGGTCAGAACCCGCGGCCATCAGAGCCGGGCTGAAGCTGGTACCCGGGCGTGGCAGGGCGGCTCGTCAGCGCCCCCTGGAATGGGGTCCGAACACCTGGTCCATAACTCAAACACACTTGCATGTAATAATATGAAACTCGGTACACATGTCGATAGCAGAATTTCATCTATACCTCGCGTTCTTGCTTTTTACCCAGCCCAACAGGAAGTCGGCTATTGAGGTTTTTTTGTAAAACACACGCAATGAACTTTTAAATACTCCTCCTAGAGCTCTGATCCAAATTCGACGAAACTCGGTCAGCGTAGAAGTCAAGACATTGAGGATGAAAGTTTGTGTGGGGATTTTTGATATCTCGAACGGTTTGGCCGTGGCGAGGAAACGAAACTATGGCGAGAAACGTGAAACAGGAAGTGTGTCATAACTTCAGCATACATTAACTGATCTGGATGAAACTTCAGCAGTGCGTTCGCTGTAAGAGGACGATCACATGGATGTGACTATTGTGAGTCAAAGTTATAGCGCCACCAACTGGCAGCAGGAAGTGTGTCACTTTCAAAATGCTTTGAAATCACCCTCTTATTTTTTACCCGATTTGCTTCAAACTTCATCTGTATAATGTACATACACGGCAGATGAAGACCTATGAATGGATTCTTGATATCTTTGAAACTGTTGCCGTGGCGACGCATCAAACTTTACCATTCTTTTAGGATGCATTCTTTTAGGGATTCGAACATTTGTCCATAAATCAAACACACGTGCATGGATTAATATGAAACTCGGTACACTCATAGATCACATCAGGCCAAACAACTTCGTGCTCTAAGTTTTACGACAGTTCAAACGGAAGTCGGGAATTATGTTTTTTTTTTTTAAATAATTGTCCTAGAAAAACATCAAATTACAACCCATGCTGTTACCAATCACCACCAAACTCGGTGTGCATGAAGTCAAGACATTGAGGATGCTATATTCCGGACGGATTTTTGATATCTCGAACGGTTTGGCCGTGGCGGATTTTTTTGACTAAAAAAGGACACATAAAGTGTGTTATAACTTGGTTAGTTTTACTGACAGTTACAAAACTTGCCGTGTATATTGTTCTATTCAAGCCAAACAACTTTCTAATTAACAATAATAAGCTCAAACCCACAGAAAGTCAGATATTGTAGTTTGAATATGATCATGCTCTTTCTAAACCTAGGCCTGTCACACAGTCTGTGTGTGTGTGTGTGTGTGTGTAGGGGAGGGGGCTTAATCATTTCACTGTGTGTCTGGCCTGCTAAAGTAAATACATTTCTTTAAGCCTGGTATTTTTTACATAAGTTTTTATTTTTATTTTTTTTATAAGTAAAGGCATATAACCTGTTTAATTGTAGTGCATTGACAATAGTTTTATATAATTAGTGTATTAATTAAATTAACTTGGTCCATAAATCAAAAAAGTAAGTAAATAAATCAAAAAGGAAGTGTGTTAAAACTTCTGCATACATTAACTGATCTTGATGAAACTTCAGCAGTGTGTTCGTTGTAAGAGGTCGATCACATAGATGTGAGTCAAATATATAGCGCCACCAACTGGCAGCAGAAAGTGTTTCACTTTCAAAATGCTTTGAAATCGCACTCTTACTTTTACCCGATTTGCTTCAGAATGTAAACACACGCCAGATGAAGAGCTGTGAAAGCATTATTCAATATCTAAGATAATGTTGCCATAGCAACGCATCAAACTTTAACATTCCTTTTTTTTTGATGATTTTGAGTCTCTTAGCGGCTTTTGGGGCCCTTAATGGGTTTGAAAACTCTTGAAACTTTGCACACAGGTCAGATCCCACAGCCATCAGAGCCGGGCTGAAGATGGTACCCGGGTGTGGCAAGGGGCTGACCAGCGCCCCCTGGAACGGGGTCCAAAACTTGGTCCATAAATCAGACACGCT